>JAYEVE010001143.1:0-179258 GCA_036346375.1 Guadua angustifolia | reverse complement strand
GCTAGGAACAGACAGCTGAAGAAGGGATGTGTGTGTGAGATGATTCAGAGGTAGGCACTCGGGTCGGGTTTTTTTTGCCGGCCCGAGGCACGGCGACACGGTCTGATTCAAATCTCGACACGGTATGATATTTAGTATGAGTCGTACTGGACCGATGACCCAGAGTATGAGGAAGAAACTCAGTACGAAGGTCACCGACTCGCATATTATGAGTGTCATGGAAATATCCAGCAGCATGAATGCCACTCCCACCACCGACACCTAAGAGAGACAGGTAAGAGGGGAGTGAGAGCTGAGAGAAATTAAGAGACAGTACAAGAAGCTGCTCTCTTGTCCATCTCTCTCAATCTCCCACTCTCGCCCATCTCTCTCAATCTCTCTCGCCTGTCTTCCTACCTCTCTTTCTTGCCCATTGCCCCTCTCTCACAAGCAGAGGCGGAGCCGTCGGGCGTGGTGGGGCCTGGGCCCAAGTGACTCATCAAAGGGCTAATATATATATATATGAAAAATATCTTTTATTTTTGGAAGTAGTTACTCTCACCTCTAAAATCTCACACAAAAAAAGGAGTATGTCCAAAAAATGTGTATACCACCTCTGAAAAAATATACATACCACCTAAATGATATTATATACTCATATACTAAGCATACGTACCCTCCGTCGCACGAGATACCCTATACATTGTGAGATACGGTATAAGGAGTAATTACTCTCGAGTATAATATATATATATATATATATAGAGAGAGAGAGAGAGAGAGAGAGGAAGCCTCTTTTCTACTCCCGGGAGTAATTACTCCCTGTGTCGTATCTCATAATGTATGGGGTATCTTCTGCGACGAAAGGTATATACACGTAGTATACAAGTATATAAGATCATCTAGGTGGTATGTACATTTTTTCAGAGGTGGTATGTATATTTTTGGATATACTCCTTTTCATGTCTTATATGAAGGTATTTTCAAAATACACTATGTAACATCCGAAAATCTTAAAACAGTAAAAGTGTAATATTTAAAGTTTATTGTGAATATTTTTGGATTTTCTGAATGTTGTTTGCTTTATTTGGAATTTCTTGGATTTTGTGTTGCAAGAAAAAGTAAACAAATGAGCAATAAAGAATGGAAAAGAGAAAAGGCAAAAGAAGCAAAAAGTAAAAATTTAGGAAAATTTATCATGAGAACCTGAGCATATAAATAAATCATTTTAGCCATAAAATGATATTTCATACATGGATAATAAAGAGATAAATAAAAAGAGTAACTTTGAATTAGAAGTAATGCATTGTCGAATTTATGGAAAATATGTAAGACTCAAATGAAGTTGAAAAATTTATCATGAAACCCTCAATGTAATTTCTACCTTTGGTTAAAATATTGTAAATTAATAATGTAATTTAGGACTTTTCCAAAATTTAAAAACATAGACTCGAAAATAGGAAATTGCCTTTGTCGAATTTTTATAAAATAATGGAACCATATTTTGACCTGAAAATTTTATAGAAGCATTCTGAGGTCAAATCCTTTTGAAAAAAAATTCAAAATAATAGACTTCAATTGCTCTCAAGGAAAAATTCAAAATCATTTTGAATTCTAGTTAACTTTAAAAGAATTATTGTATGAAAACCAAAGAAGCGAATTGAGCGAAACCAAAGAAAATGGAAACTACATACTTTTGTCTCTCTACATAAAAATTTCTAGAAAGTTCAAGAGTGATAAAACTGCTTTTAAACTAATTGAACTTGTGGTCAAAATAATCGGATGCATGTACAAAGAGTGTCAGCCATTATCTACTAGTCGCCACTTGTATGCAACACTATTCTCGTTGCTTCTCATTTGGTGGACCGCTTCGCAGCATTCATTCCGTCGATGCGCGAGTGGTCCCCGAGTCCCGATCGCACCTCCATTTCTGTGTCTATGGGACCGTCCCGATCGAGAGACTTCAATCGATGCCGCAAGCCCGGTCTTAAGAGCACGCCTCGGGATATCACGCCACGATAAGCGCGAACTCCATCCCCATTTGTCCCCCTTGTAAAGCCTCTGGAGCTTCTGCTTGAGGCAAGCAAGCGATCCCCTGCTAATTTCTTCGGTGGAACAAGTGTAGAGCTCAGCCGTGACTTCCTTCTTGTCTTCACTGGAAGGCTGAAGCTCTTTTCCCTCCATTGCAGTGCAAGCCAAAAAAGGGGAGAGGTAGAAGATCAAGCAAATCGGTAAGCCATTCTCAAATTCCTGCATAACCGTGGCGTCTTTGAGTATCCTTGAACCCATCTAGCTCCTTAATTTCAGTTCTTTCTGATCAGTAGTGAAAGCCCGCCCCCTAGCTCCTTCCTGTTCTCTGTCTATGCCGAGTGGAACCCAAATGTCGATGGCGTCAAGACTCTTGAGGTGAGGTGGAATGTGTATTCTTTGCTTCAAAAGCGTATTTTGATTTCTTAGCTATTTTCAACTAGCGGATAATTAATCTTTGAATATCTTTTGGAGTATCAATTCAATCCTAGTAAAATAAATTTGTATAATCATCTAAAATCAAGAAGAATGTAAATATGTAAGAATATTTAATTTGTGAAGTAAGTTCATATTGTTTGCTTTGCAATCCTTAGTGAACCCTATTATGGCCATTAACAAAATAATAGCATGATAGCTCATTAAATGATAAAGTAATTTATATTAAGTTCTTAAAAGCAGTGAGGACACATATAGGTAAAAATATTTGGGATAAAGTTTGACTTGAATTCTTTTATCATAAAGAAATGTCTAATGTAACAATAATAAAATAGGAAACCTATTGCAGTTTAAGTCAAAACAATGCAAAATCAACTTTAAAATGGTTATAGAGATGCACCCTACTAATGGCTGAAAAATGAATTAAAGATCATGTATAACATAGTCGCAAACTCAAAATGAATCTTGACCGATTTAGTGATTCGTATTGTGATCATTTAGACTATTTCAACAACAGATAAAATAATGCGTCTAAACACTAAAGTCAGTAAAACTAGTTTAGAAACACTGTATAAAGTTTATACTACCATATTCTGTAAAAAGAATCTTATTTCATTAAGGTTTGCGTATTAATCTCATTAGCTCAAAACCCTTAATCGTTAATATGTCATTTCCCCTTTCTTGCCGATTTTGAATAGTGTAGTCTTTAAGTATAGCATGAACCATTTTAGCGATAAGATTATAGTTTCGCCCAAAATCCTATAACTTATGGAACTAGTTTAGTAGTGTTCTTCAAGGTGTAGACTACCCCATTATAAAAAGATAATCTCATTTTGCTAAGGTTTACATATTAATCTTAAATGCTTAATGACCCTAAATAATCACGTTTCTTTAGGCCGTATTATGAATGAACGAATTGTAGTAGCAATGAGGAAACCCGTAGTTAAGTTATTTTTATCACCAGAACCTTCTTAAATATCATGTAAATTAGTCCATAGCCTAAATCGATAAATCTAACTACATAAACTAATTCTAAGCGAAATCAATCGAAGATAAAGAACTATTAACTTCGCGGTCTAATGTGATCATTTACGCCTTTTTCATTAACTTCATAAAGCAGCTCATCTAAATCAATTTAGTAAAGAATAGCCTAGAAATGATCTCTAAGATATAATCTGCAGTAATCTAAGAAAATATTCTTATTTTAACTTGCTTTGAATCTGAATCTTAATGGAGCAAAACCCGTAAGTGATAAGGATTGACAAAACTCATATTGTGAATAATAAATCAATGAAAACTTGCAACTAATGTTTAATTCTATTAATCCAACCAATCTTTGCATCTTGAATTCATAAAATAAAATTAATAAATTCATAAAAGAGCAATCCCTGTTTCTTGTGAAGAGTTTTATTTGTTCTTGCTATCTACTTTCTTTTGCCCTTATTGAAGTTAGTATTTTTGTTGTATTTCCGTTGATCGGCGTGTAGAACCGGACGTCTCTATCTTCGTCATCGCTGTCGTCGGTAGTAATCCTCGTCTCCGTCGTAGCAAGGATTAAGCAAGGCAAGCATCCTTTGACCATATTGATCCCGATATTTTATATTCCTATTGTGCATCAAATTGTTTTATGCATGCGTTTACTTTATGTAAATTGCTATTTTGTGGATTGGTCGTTATACATTGTCTCGTGAATCTCCTTTGATGATTATGAACATGTGAACCTTGATAACCGTAGATTGAGGATAGGCATTACTTAATGTCATCATGGGTATATCGTTCATATTATTCATGTAGCCATGCTTTAGAATCAGTGATGTAAATGATCAAATTAAAATTATTTCCTGAAAACATTGGAAATGGCACTGTTGGGTGCGGATAGTTTGATTAAAAACCCAAAAGAAAACTATGTGTTGATGCGGGCGATTATTGGCAATAGCCGGAAGTGCAATAAGGGTCTTGCACGTAGTGTAGGGTGAAGTGTCGCCCGTGTCACATTAAGGACCGAACATCGTGTTGTATGATCCAAGAAAATCCGTACAAACCACAAGTCTTTGGGATGGGGCAGTCTTAAACCGATTAAGTTATCTAGTTTAACTTTGCATTTTGGAAGGCGAAGTAGTCACGGGCATTCCTTTTTAAGGTTTGCTGACGGGGTGCCCACAGGGTGTTAGGAGCCCGCTTGCCAACACTAGCGGTGTCGCCATACTTAGGAAGTTCCAACATTTCTATGCTCTGAGTTCTTCTATAATAGTATGGGTCCAACGTCCGTCGCCGGTGCAAAGTTAAATTAGGTAATGTAAAGGTTTTCGTCATGAACATTACGGCCACAGCTTACAATTGGATGTGAAGCGTGTGGCAAAAAAAAGATCATGTCTTGTGGGTCGATTGTACACCTCTGCGAGTTAAATCTAATTGATTAGCCGTACCGCGGTCATGGGTGTCTTAGCGAACTGATGCGAGTTAGATGTTTTATTATTTTAAAAGGGTTGGTTCCATTTGTTTTTGCAAGCGTGCTTTATGTCGAAGGGTGACATTGATGGATTCGAGGATTTGCGATTAAATCGCTCACGTCATGGAGGGCTTGTGAGTGTTATGTATACTTTACTTATTTGTTATCAATTATTCTTGCTCTTATGAATTCCGTTTGCAAATAACTTGATTTTTAAATGAAATTCGCTTTATGCAAATTAACTATAGAAGCCTTTCCTTTGAAATGACCTGCATGTATTATAGGTTTTGCTCAAGTCTTGCTGAGTATGTAAAGTACTCACCCTTGCTTAATTATATTGTAGGTGGTTTAGAAAGCGAAGCTTTGAAGGTTCATTTCATCGCAGGTTGCGGGTTCTTCTTCGACGTGTTCTATCTGGAGTTTATGCATCGTCGGTTACTGCTTGAGTTGGTTGGGCACACTCGAGATTTTGCTTCTTTGCTGCTATATTATCTGAGTTGTAATATTTCTTCGTATTTAATCATTTCCGCTTAATTAATATGTTGTATGGTTGTGATTCCAATCGTTGAAATGTGCGTGCTAGCTACTGATCCAGGGACTAGAACTCACTACACCATGGCACACTTTTGCCAACACATGGTATAGTCGGCAAAAGACACCTTCCCGACACAAAAGCTGTTGGCAAAGGTTTACGACGCATACATAAACGATAGCGGTAGAAGCGATCGGCTTAGGCTTTAAACAGATAAAACTTTGCCGCGACAGATAAAGTGTCGGCAAAGATCTATGTTTTGAAAGCAGTATCAATCTTTGCTGAAGCGATTAATGTTTTGCCGACGATGGGGGCATTGCCGACGATTAAAACTTTTGCCGAAGCAGATAATGTGTCGGCAAAGATCTAAGTTTTGCCAACAGATAAAGTGTCGGCAAAGATCTAAGTTTTGCCGACAGTTAATGTGTGGCCGATAGTAAGGGCATTGCCGACAGTAAATCTGAATTGCCGACACTTTATGTGTTGGCTAATCAATTTTCCCCTTATAGACCAAAACTAGTTTTGTACACATGTTTTGTGTTGGCAAAGGTGCCAACACAGATGACATACAAATTAAATATGCAATATATAAAAAACCAATTCCACATTATCCACCATTGAATTGACATACACACTTTACATGAAAATGATGCCACTCACATATATAACGATATACATACACAATCACAGTTCAAATAGTCATTTCAACATTTAAATAATGCAACACATATATCTCCACCACAGGGTTTGATACATCCTCCAAATAAGTTAAGTTGCATACATGTCCGTCCAAAATGAGCTAAGTCTTGCTGCACAAAAGAGAGGATATATGTTTCTCTAGCTACTAGTTAACATTTCTAACCATAAACAGCACTACTTTCTCTAGCTACTAGTTAACATTTCTAACCATACACACATCACTATTTTCATGTTGCACAAAAGGTGTCCCTCCAAAACTTGTGACACTCCTTGCTGCCAAAAGGTTGTTACTCCAGATAAGTTGTTGCTGTGCACCTATCATGATCAAGAAAAGAATAATCAGCACATAAGCAAAATCCTAAATCAGCACCAATAACATCTTCACAAACTATGTTCTAATTTTCACAGCATTCATTCTCTCACACTACCAAGATAAATAAGTTGGCAGCATTTAAATGTACCATGATTCACATACAGTATATATAGTTTGCACAGAAAGCCAACCTATATGATATGCATGATCACGACTTAACAAATTGTCTTTGTTAAGTATTTACGATCTGATTGTATTTATCTGTTAAGCTTCCTCTAGATAATCCTTGTCTTTATGCATAGAGTATTTACGATCGATTGTATTTATCATTCATGAGATTTGTTGTGCTCTAGATGTATGTGTCATGTATTTTCAAACATGACATGATAAGATTAGTCGTGTCTAAATGACGATGCATGCACCATTGCGTCACAGTTGGGATAAGAAATAAAACTAGTCCAGCTTGTTTCAGCAAGTAAATACTATGATTTACTTTGGGAATCAAATAAAAATATTAGGTCGTTGAGTCTTTGGTTATAAGAGCTACTACATACACCACGTATTTGTTTAGAAACCACCATACCAATGCTAGCGAGAATGGTGTGTCTTGACACAATGCCATTGTTAAATAATGTGGATCGGGTAGAAGCCATTAAATTCTGATCTTGGCTATACTCAGATACATGTTGGATTATTTTTAGATCAAAAGGATAAACCCAGCAAACATAAGCTGACAGCAAACAAACATAAACTCTAGGGAAACAAAGGATAAACCCAGCACCCTTATCACGATAGCAGCGAAATATAGAATAACAACCTCTGAGCAAACCTTCAACCTAGCCAATAGCCAACATCACGGAGCACACATAAAACACATTATCACGAGCTACGGTGTTGCCCAACACTAGACTAAAACTCTCCGAGATTCCGATGCTTTAGCGACAAAAGCAGAGAATACCATCACCGAACATAGGATGCCGAAACCACAGTTACTTCACCTTGACCAACAAAGCATTAATGAATTCCAGCACATGTTGGATTATTACATGACAAAAATGGAGTTCTTAGTCTCTTTGGATAATTGTGAATATTGTAGATGCAATCATGCAATTGGAAGAACAATGCTTTATTGCGGTGTTATCGTTTCAGAATGGACATGTGAGTTCCATGAAGTAATGACACATATTTAGTCCTACACACATGAGTTACTTTGCATTGATCTTAACTAATTATTTGCTTGCGGTATGTATTATGAGTTCATGATGCTGAAATGAGTGGTGTCGTGTTTGAGTTACGCACATTCGAGGTTAAGTCATAAAAAGATTTTTCTCTATGCCCAACATGATTGAGAGCATGAGCGAAATATAATCCTAGAGTATGCATGAGTGCCTTCCATAATCTGGGCGTATGCTTTGGTGTGATCAACTCAAAAAGTTAACAGTTGTATACAAGCAATTGTAGAGTGTTATGTGAGTGTTCCATTTGCAAGTTATGTTATTAGTATAGGCAATTAGGCATAGTTGCACCAAAATTTAAGCGGCCTTTGAAAATTAAGTCATCAAAGTGAACATTTCAAATCTAGCTCATACCTATGGTCACATGAGCACTTCAAAATAAAAAAGATTTCAACTCCCAAGCAGTTAAAACATCTTTTGGTATTTAAGTACCTATCAAAGAAAAAATTTAAATTTTATAAAGGTGAAATAATCAAAGAAGGGTGGCAAGTTAGCAATTATACGGGACTTGGATCTTTTGATTGCCTTGAAGACTTCTTGTCATCCTTGATCTATAACAAATTGGTAAGTTATTGTAGATGATAGACCATAAATTTCTTAGTCATATGGATGTAAGCTAAGGTATTACTCTGTCATGTGGCCACGCTGATGCATCTCCCGAGCATCTCCAATGGACTGCAAGGCTCCATATGGGCGAGGTAGTATGGCATCCCTCATGAAAACATGATTGACAACTACCTCACAATATTGAATGCCAAGAGGAGTACCCCCCACAATAGATGATGGGTTTGTTGTTTGAACAGTTCCCTTAGCCACAGGAAGATTATAGGGCCTCACAACATTATATAGTATCACATCTCTTCCACCCTAAAGCATAAGAGTTTGAACAAGGTAGCAATTATGTTCTAGACATAAGGTAAACTATATATTGTGGGTTTAGCAATTACCTCTTCATCATGTGGTTCATCTGGAAAGACAACGGTATGCCTATTCATGAGCATATTTTCATCATCACTTAAGTGTATTTCATCCTCAGCTTGTGACACATTATCATCATTATCATCATCATGGTTCTCTAGTTCTTCCACAAGACTAGGTCGACTCCGTAGGTTCTAATAAAAAAGAACAACTATGGAACAATTCTTGCATTAAAAATAAAGTTATAACGAGAAAGGAATGACCAATTACCACTTGAGGAATTATTAGATCCATTTGGAGTCTTTGGAAGCATTTTGTTCTTCTTTGGAGTAACTTTTCAAGTAGTTGTTTCATATTGTCCAACCGGATTTGTATAGCTTCCACTTTCTTATCAGATTGTCGGCGTGCTTCAATTTCCATTTGAAGCCTTGTTGACGATGCATTTTTGGCCCAGGCATGTCCAACTCAGCGGTGTTGGTCCCAACCCAATAACACGAACATATCCATTCTTCTCGGGCCAAACATGGAAATAAGCATCACCTTCCTCTATACTCTTCTCTATTAGTTAGGGATTATCTCATTTGCATATTTAAGTGCATTCTATAGAAAATGAAGATATTAGAATAATTGCAGCATGTGAGGCATTAAATTTAATTTGGATATGAAATAAAAGGGACATAAAATCCTTGAAAGCACATTGAAAGTCTATGCTAACATAAGTCATGCATCTTTGCATGGCATCGGTTATACTACCTCACTAGGTCCACGAAGAAGAAAAAAAAAAATTGCCTTTGTTTGAGGTTTCAAGCACTTAATCCTTTCAATGATCCACAGGACACAATTTGACCAACCATATACAAGGACTCATAAGCATAATTGTTACTAGTAGTGATTAGCAAAGAGTCAGGTTTCAGGATAAACCCCAATATGGCAGTAGAGCAAAGCACCTTGTTAGGAAATCAATTAATCAAGCAAAGTCATCATCATTTACAGTGAGTTACTATTGCTGTCTGAGATGCCTTATTATCATATCGTCTAAATATACAGCAGATTTAACAAAATAGCTACCTAGTGCTGGAAAGGATTAAGAGCTTGGGAAAGTAGTTCTTGGTAATGAGTAGTTATTGGTAATGAAGAGAATAGAGAATCAGGAACCGGGTAAGCCACGAAATAATTTGCCTAGTCTTTGGAAAGGATTGTTACGAAGAGAGAAATAGTCAAAAGATAAGTAAATGCATGAAGCGAAAAAAGATTTGCACTCTGGAAAGTAAGGAATAGGATGAAGACAAGGCTTGGTTGGGGTAGTTGGCATTACGAGTTGAGCTCGTGATTTGCACTCAAAGGACTACCAACTCCTAACTCCTGAACTTGGGAACCTGGGAACTAAGAAGAACTAGAACAGACTAGATACCAAAGGAACTCATACCTAGAGGAACTACTACTCAATACAATGCTTAGGTAAACCCCGCCACATTTATACGGTCCATGACTGTTTTTTATCTCCAGCTCCTCTAGCAAATGGTCTAACTATGTTATACTGTGTCTGTTTTGTAGATATTATTCACCCTATAGTAATCATCAATAGATTGATTGAGCTAAATTTATTAGTTTAGAGTGATGTCTTTCATAAGACTGTAAGTAAGAGTAGTTATCCTCCTACTACTTAACTATTCACTGGCTGGCTAGAGACTAGAGATGATTCATTGCTGTATGAAGATTGGAAGACAGGCAAGCAAGATCCATTTTTATGATCGTATTAAGTTGAAAAACAACAAGCAAGATCCATTTTTCGATTTCTGTTGAGTTACTATTCTTTGCGAGATGCCCTATTAGCATATAATATACATCATGTTATTCTCTGACAAGTGAAATGCGATCGAGATATCTCCATCACTTACAATTGTTGTTTGACTCCTTTGTGAGGTACTCCATTCTTGTGTGTGTGTGTTTTGATAAACAATTCATCTCTCGTGCGGGGCGCCTAGCTCTTCGCACTACATTTGATTACCAACAGGTGCAATTTAGTAATTGGACTCTAGCTACACAATCGGAATAATGGATACAAAATGACAAAGAACGGTGCATACCATTTCATTACCAACACGTGCATGACTCTTACTTCGGTTGTATGGTTTTGGACCAACTTTGACCGATTTGCTTTCCCTCTCATTGAGCGGACCTATCATCAAGTGTTAATAGTGTTCATAATTCATATATAAAAATTCTAGAAATAGGGAATTGTAGCTTACGGTACATGCAGAGACCTCCAAGTGATCAATTAGCCACTTCAATCCTCCTCATGCACTCTTTCATCACGTAATGCAAGCAGTTCTTCAAATGACAAATCATCATCAAACACCTTCTTCAAATCTGATTTGAACTCCTTCCATTTTGCATTCTTTGTCCTCATAAACCAGTTGAAGCAACCTTTGTCTATATCCCAATAGAGTTTGCAGAGGAGAGAAGTAGATAAGGTAGCAACAAATCACAAAGCTAAATCACTTCATAATTCATTTCCAACAAATTTCACTACAGAGCATCTGTCACAACTTATATTTTTGTATGTGGGCAAACCTTCCTCAATCATCATGTGCAATCGGAAAGCCCTTTGTTCTCACAAGTGCACCAATAAAGTTAGCAAATTCGGTGCTTGAAGGTCCATAAAGTTGGCCATGTTCATTTATCTCTACTTTGAGTTTTGGCTTATTTTGTCTTGCAAATATATCAGCCTTTTAGTTGGTCCTCTAACATTTTTCTTTTCTTGTACACACAACTCTACATCAAAATGATATATCTAATGAGATCAACAATAAAAATCTGAAATTCATTTAAGCCGATACAATCACTCACAAACATACCTTCATTCCTTGGAGTCTTGCCATTCCTTGCCTTTATATGAGCACTTGCAAAGACTACTCCCATTCACTGTCAGTAGATCACCACTTGGAGTACTCCCATTCATTGGTGTAGATCAGCCCTTGCGTGATTAATCTTGAGCTTGTTAAGTAAGTTGTCTTTGAATTGTAGCATCGATTACCATCCTTTTTTCTGTTGCCTCATAGCATCTACCTTTCTCTTTTTCTTTGTCATTGATGGTGAGGTAACTTCTTGTCCAAGCTCTTGAAGTTGCAAAGCTTTGATCTTCATCGATTGGCGGGACATTTGCATTCCTTTGTGATTCATATTACATAACTGGGCGTCCTTTCTTTTTCTCCTGCGGTCACCATCTTTCCTCCTGAAAATATGAATGAACAACCACAAAATATGAATGATAAATTGTTACACCATGCAATTATTCTGACACACAATTGTTACTTACTTTCTCTTTTTTTCAGAAACAATGGTCCCATCTATATCTGTCCTGACATAGACCATATCTTGAAGAAAAATATTCAGGTCATACACTTTTGTATGCAGATCAGGAATCGGACTACGAAACTCATTTTGATTATCTATTTGTTCATTGTTGCTTGCAGCCATGTCATAGATTTCTCGTGGTTTGGACCGAACAACAGCACTCCATTCTCTATCAACAGGATCTTGAACATAGTAAACTTGTGTGGCTTGCGATGCTAAAATAAAAGGCTCATCTAATAATCTTTCTCCTGTATTGAATAAATGATTGAAATTGACGACTGTGATCCCAAATTGATCTGTTTTCACCCATGTATCTTGAATGCGGTTGTCAACCCAATCACATTTGAAGAGCACTATATTTCCCTTATTGCGATAGTTCAGCTCAATGATTTCTTTGATCCTACCATAGTATGTCTTATTACGCACTATCGGTCCGTGTTTCCATTTTCAAAGCAAGAGGTTTGGGCAACTAGAGCTACTCCACTATTTTGAAACGACCTACCCTCATCACTAGAGTGTGTATGGAAATTGAACCCATTTATAGTATAGCTACTATACATTGTTGCAATCATGAATGGCTCACTGGCCAAAATTTTCATCTCTTAGGTACTTCGATATCATTTTCAACTAACCCTTCCACATGTCTGAACATTCTAATCAACTTAAATTCCATTCAGACCTAACAACAACAATTTGAAACACAAATGGTTGGTCATGTCTTGACTTACATGCTTTCTAAACCACTCATGAAACATTTCATGATGAATAGTATTGATTTTTAGCTGATTGCGATGGCCAATTAATGAAGGTACTCAATATGCTTCTGAAAATGTTTTGTAAAGTTAAAAAGTGAGAAATATACATATACATAAGGGTGATGCAATCTATAAAAATAAGTTTGAGCGACTTACTTCAAGTATGGTTCTATGTTGTCATAGTTGAACAACACATATCTATGTGCTTGAAGCCATGTCTTATAGTCTATAGATGTAGTGCACTTGCCACTCAAACCTCGCCCAAGGCTTCGAAAGAAAGGATTGATATTGCACATTGCATTATCCAAATCCTCACCATTTCTTACTTGCCTAGTAAATCTGGTCTCACAACCACGTAGAAATTGTGAGCAAAATGTAAGACTCTCATCAAATTTATAAGACTCACAGATTGATCCCTCCGGATGACTTTTGGTGCGAACATAGCCTTTTAACCTCATCAAAAACCTAAGAATGAATAAATTTTAACTGTATAAACTTAACCATAGTCTACAAGTTAAAAATAGGTCTTTGAGTAGTGAAAATAGTTTTATAGTACCTCTCTATTGCCCACATGCTACGATATTGTCTTTGGACCACCAATTCTTGCTTGGCGGGAAGATGAACCATCAAGTGTACCATGGTGTCAAAAATGCGGTACAAATATAGTTTCTAGAATGCTTAGTGTCTCATTTATTTGACCTCTAGTTTACGCATATCACTTACTCGAATAGTAGATGAGTATATTTTCTTGAAGAAATTGCTCACACGAATTAGTCTTTGCGATTACTCGTGTTGGCAATATCCTTAAATGCAAGTGGAAGTAATTGTTGCAACAAAAGCGTGGTTGTCATGGCTCTTTAGTCCAATCAATTTCATTTAAAACATGCACATTATTGTGTATATTTGATGCAACACCATCTGGAAACCTCACATCCTTCAATACTTGGCAAAACAACTTCTTCTCATCTGGACTCATTGCATATAGTCTTTGGAGGCATGTAGAACCTATCATCAACATCGGCGGGATGAAGATCGTGTCTAATGCCAAGGTTTTTTATGTCCAGCGAGCATTTAAATTATCCTTTGATTTGCCATCAATGTTCAAAAGTGTATTAACAATGTTATCACATACATTTTTCTCAATGTGCATAACATCGAAATTATGTCTAAGTAATAGATCCTTCCAATATGGTAACTTAAACCATATAGATTTCCTTTTCAAGAAAGTGGTGCCTCATTTCTACCCCTACGTCAGCGGGTTTCTTTGGCTTCTTTGTAGTTGGATCCTTTCCAAAAGGTGTGTCCATGTTTCTTTGTAAGCTCCAAAATTTCCTCTCCACTAAGTGGAGTAGGTCTTTAGCCTATGCTCCTCGGTACCATCAAATAGTTACATGTGAGACCTAAATATGTGGTTGTCATCTAAGAATCTCTGATGGCACATGATGACATACTTGCCTCCCTTTTTAGTTGGAGAGAACATTCATGTGAGTGGCAATCCGGACAAGCAACTTTACGGAGGTAACAAGCGCATGCAAATAGCCTAGACCGGAAGATCTCGAGATCTTTGCATAATATGGCAGCATGCAATTGGAAGCACTCATCCTTAGAAGCATCATATGTCCTAACACCATCAACAAACATATCTACCATATCATTGACAAGTGGCTCAAGATAAACATCCATATCATCCCCGTGCCTTAGGACCGGGAATTACTAGAGAGAGGATAAAATTTGTTTGCTTCATACACTTCCAAGGTGGCGGTTGTATGGAATCAAAATAACGGGCCAAATGCTATAAGTTGAATTGTAGGTCCTAAAGGACTAAAGCCATCACTAGCCACAACAAGTCTAAGATTTCGACTATCTGAGGCAAACTCGGATATGTAGAGTCAAAATCCTTCCAAAAGGAGCATCTGCTTTGGATGCCTAAGCAAACCATCTTTAAATGCGTTCTTCATCATGCCACCTTGCATCGGTGCATTGTTTTGGAGGACATAAAGTACCTTTGAAGCCTTTTCTTTATTGGAAAGTACCGAAGTACTTTCATAGGAACTCTATGCACACGTTTTCCATTAGGACTTTTCTTTTCTGATTTCCACCTTGAAGTGTTGCACTTTGGACAAACATTTTTCTTTTCATGCTCTTTCCAAAACAATACATAATCATTATCACAAGCATGGATATTGGTGTACCCAAGACCAAGGCATTTTACTATATTTTTGGCTGCATTGAAGTTTTTAGGAAGTAATGACCCTTGAATTAAAACATCCTTAAGTAACTCTAGTAGCATGTCAAAACTTTTATCCTCCACCCTCCAAGAAATTTTATATGCGGTAATCTAATGATGAAACGAAGCTTTGAAAAGTTTGTACGGCACAGGTACAATTCTTTGCCGACATCTTCTACCAACCTATAGAAGGATTCCATATCCTCATCATCTTTGCTCTTCATTCCTTCTAAGTCACCCATGTCATCTAAACCCCATTAAGTCTCAAATAAATCGAGATGTCATCTTCTTCATTTGACTTTTGTACTTCTACTCTGTCAGTTCTTTGGATATTTGAAAAATAAGCGGAGCTTGGTTCTCCATGGTTCAACCAAGTTATGTACCCTTGATAAACCCTCACAAATTAAATGCTCACGAACTAAATCACTGGCTCTCCAACAACAGGTTTTTACATGCCTTGCACGGGCATAATATCTTTCTTCCTTTAGCTGAATTACGAAAAGCAAACTCCAAAAATTATCAACTCCTTTTATATATTCATCGGTATGCCTAGGCATATCCATCCAATTTTATCCATGATGCACTTTGTGGGACTTGAGTCTAAATATTGAAATATATGAGCAAACACACCTAGATAGCAACACAAAACCTCGGATGTCTCATTTATGCACATTCAAACAACAAACTGAATTTATAGCACATAGATTACTTGAATTGGAACCAAAGACAGAAGAAAACAAACATACCAATCACTAGCTATCAGATGAAGATGAGAATGTTGTCGGTAAAATGTTGATCCTTCAACCCTCGGTCCTCCTCTCTCCGAAATTAACACGGCAACCTCAAAGCACAACCATTAAGGTTTGTCACCAGTTACCTACCGATCGAAGCGAGAAGCTTCATCAATTAGTGTAGTTAGAATGCGGTGACATTGCATCAATGCTTTAATATGCATATTATTTTGATTCTCCTAAACTATATGCTTTAGCTAAATTAGCGTGTAAACGAAAAGCAAAGTTACAAATAGTTTCTAATTCTATGCTTCGATTAATAGAAATTTGGAGAAATCAAATTTACCAACAATAACTCTGCAAAATTCACATAAATCGAAGCAACAAATGCCCAAAGGTTGGAGCTTAGGATATCGACACCTCGGTTGCATCCAAATGAAAATATTTGTGTGTGTGTGTGTTTCCAAGAAAGAAGCTGTAGTCTAAGAACATGTTCCAATCATGTGGCGTACAAAAAAGGACAAAAATGCATTTTGTCCGGAGTGTGTCGATGTAAGTGTTACCAAAATTGCCAACGGAGTAAATTTATGCGTACACAAAGCCACCACAGTTGTCAAGAAGCAGAACACAAGTACAAGGCAAGAGGTGAAATCAGCTATCATCTGAAATATAAAGATCCAACAAAATGCCATGCTTGTTCAAATCCTGACAGATATAGCATGTAATTTTAACCCTATACCACATATCAAACCTCTCAAATCAGCAAAGCTTACAAAAATTCTGAAACTAACAAAATTATTGTCTTAACACAGCCCCATCACTTGCTTCCCATCGGCAGATGTAACTTACAAGCAATTACCTATAGAACCTCCTTTGCAAAAGTAAACACTAACACCATATATTTGTAAAAGGCGAGATGCAAGAAGAAACTCAATCGGGAGAAATTATTCTAGTATTAACATTAGGGAGGTCACATCTTGACCCTCTAGAGATCAAGATATCTCCATATGGTTCGGTACATGTAACCTTGATGCAATCAAAAGTTGCTAAAAGCTGCAGAACAAGGAATCATCGATAAGCAACAAGTTACATTCAACAACACAATTAAATGGAGAGCTACAATAAGCGTCCTAGGTATGTATCTCGTGCCAATGCTTACAACTTTCGAGCAAGGTTGTTCCCGATTATCCATCTCGGGATAGGATGCAATTAAATGTAATGCGCATGATTGCTCAAGAGGATATGAGTGGCGATATAAGCACAAAGCAAAAAGCCTTGCCCCACAAGGATGGCAAGATATTTAGCGAGTAAACCATGGACCTAGAAAGGAACAACCACATACCTACCTTTCACAGGGAATAATCTTGTGTTCCAACCTAAAGCCCTCTCTCACTCTCAATCTCATTGCATCATCCATGAAGAAAGGGAATGCCATTTTTCAAAATGCACTCTATTCATCCAACAACCGATGAAAGTACAGAGTTACAATCTTTTACATTTTCCATATTTATAAGCCAGTAAACAGTTGTATTATGAAACTCTTTTGTGCATCACTCTATATGTTATTTTGCATCACTCTGTATGTTATTTTTTCCAAGCGGATTATTTCCATCATTTTCTTACACATTATCGGTCTATGGAAAAGAATGTGATAGTCGGTTACTACATGAAAGTCTGACAAAACACACAACTCTTATTTGGTGCGGCTAAACCGAGAATCTCCTCATTTGTTTTAGAGTATGGGAAAGAATAGAAGTTAATAAAATCGCATCATGCATTACTTTTACAAACATTTCACTAGTAGAAGAACAACACCCATAGTCATCCATAGCTTGGTCATCGGAGAAAGCAGCGTATTTTAGTTTCATGCGTGGTAAATGGATCGGGTAAATAGTAATGGATAATGATCATGACCACCATTGAGCATCGTTTTGATTAAAATGGTATTTTAATCCTTCACGAGTAAAACAATCAGTTTCATGCATGCACATTCACCCAATCTTTTCTTTTATGTTCCTAATCAAAAGGTGTAAGTAATTCATGAAATTTTACCAAACATAAGATGGTGCATGCGCATGTGAGGGCAAAAGCGAAAGCAGTTGACATATCCAAGTATCTTGTCGTGGTTTCTAATCACATGTGGTTGTGCTCTTCTGTTGATTTGTTGCTTATCGGCAAGTGTTGCTTGCAAAGAACCATCAATCGACAAAAGTTGCGACCTGAACGAAACCTCGAGATATGTCTCATTTATGCACATGCAAACAACAAACTGAATTTATAGCACATAGATTACTTCTTAATTGGAACCAAAGACCGGAAGATATGCTCGAGAATGAATCATCTTATGAAATCCTTGAGTCATTATGATAAGTACAAGAAGCATAAGAAATCATATGCTAAAATGAGGTCCCATCTTGGATTATGCCCAAATCTACTATTTTGGTCAAAAGAATACATAGCGAAATTTTTGTTTACGTACAAAAGAGCAATTGAAGTGATTACAAACCCATTTCTAGCGATGATGTGGTGAAAGCTATATATGCCATTGTTACGTAAACTTGTGGAGGAGTCAACAAATTAGAGAAATACCACATGCACACCAAATAAATCAATAGATACCACGACAAACTAACCAAATTAATGTCTCGAGGAACTTATTCTTAAAGTAGATGGATTCTTTTTCTGCAAAATTTGGAACCAATATGTGCTAACAAAAGTTTTACTATGCTTATCTTCAACATTTGTCATTTGTTTTCCTCAACAAAGAATATGGCATTCAAAGTAGTTGTATGAATTGTTAGAAAATGATTGTGCATAGGTAGTAGAAAGTATTTTGCAAACATGTGACATCTAGTTCATGTGAAGCATTCCTCTGAGATTTAAAAGTATAGATACAGGAGACCTCAAAGAAAACTAGCTCAATTCGGATCAAATACGGATGGAACTCCTACAATCGTTTAGGGTTAAACATCACTAAATGTAAAATTGGGACTTGATCCAAAACAAAGTTAATTATCTGGTGATACGCTTTGGACAATAAAAGAGGGACTCTATTACACTTGGCACAAGATTTTTATTGCATTCTCACCTTGTTTGGGCTCTAAAGCGCATCTGAGAAAGGATGCATGCATGCAAGCCTTATTTGCTATAAGCTTACACATATTTTTCACTCTCTTATGCCCCAAAAGTCAATCTAATCGTTTAAATTGGGTTAAGCGGGCGGGGAGGGAGGAAAAGCTAGGAAATCTACATATGATGGATAGGAAGGACTTTTCCATGTTGAATTTGTCTGCCAAAAATTAGCATCATAGCATAAAACAAGCTTGAGTTTGTAGAAAAAACAAGATACATGAGTGAAATGCAGCTAGTATTATGCATTGAGGCGGGAAAGGACCAAGTAGGCAGTGAGATGATTATGTCCTTTTAAGTAGTTTGTCTAATTTGCCTATTCAATTCATGTCTACTTCTGAGAAAACAATTTGCCTAATAGCCAATAACTCATTTGAGATAGGGCGGAGTCTCCCAAAGCATGATAAGTCTGAGGCCGAGGCATATATCTAAGAATTACCTAAGCAATTTTTCCTTCTTTGCTCACATATTCCACATGCATGCGCTCCTAGGAATACACGAACAAATGTTAGGAAAGAAGCGCACATTGTTACGACCATTAGCTGAAACCTAACCAGCTCAAGCAAGCTAGGGACCAAAATTACCACACAAAACATCATCGCATAATTTTTGCAACTCAAATTTCAAGGAAAAAACATCGATGTCTTGCTTCCAAGATTACAAGCTGAACATTCGGATATCTCGGAGGATCTGGAGGCTGACCTCGAGAGGCCCGACCTCGAAGGCGCCGGGGGCAATGGTGGCGATGGGTGACTCGGCTCCTGCAGGTGGCCAGTGGCGAGACAGCGGAGGACGTGACCACTCGGGGCGGCTCATGAGGCGGGCGGCGGAGGCGGCTGAGTGGCGGGGGCGGGGGGCAGGCCGGCGGCGGGCGTGAGGCAGAGGCACGGATGGCGAGTCATGGCGGGGGTGCAAATAGCGAGATCCGATCGATGGCGTGGGGTGCGGATGGATGGGGCGGCCGTGAGGCAGGTGGCCAGCGAGACACGGAGGCGGCGATTAAAATTGAGGGCTGGGTAAAGTGGTTTTAGGGTTTTGAGGCGCGGGCTGCGGGAAGGAGGGGGTTTGGTGTATTTGGTCTGCGGCAGCGCAAAAATTTCTCCTAGCGCGCAGTTTTTTTTCCATATCAGCGCCGGCGGAGATTATGGAAGGCCCACATTCAATCTGTTGGAACATCTATGCGACACTTTACGGTTGAACTATCAGCAAATGCAGTTATTTGTCGACATAAGAGACCAATCCCCGCTTATATGATGGCAATTGTTAGACCTTTGCCAGCGGATAAATTGTGAAATAGACTACCTTTCCCAACTATCAATTGTTGGCAAGGTGTGTCATGGTGTAGTATTGCGAGGCACATTAGATTTCCATTTTGCATTACATGTAAAAATGGGGAATTAGGTCTGATTAGTATCGAGCTATCTTGACCGTAGGATAAACCTTAGGTAGAATGGCCGTTAGCATTAGGATAAACTAATTCAAATTCATATTTTCCGAAGCTAGTATATCTGCAAAAGGTAGACTTTGCTATTCTTTCCCATTCTTAAGACTCTATTCTTACTCTGCTTTCATTTTTGATTTGTAAACAAATTCTTCTTTCCTTAAAAAGGAGATCATCGCTTGTAGTTCAACTTCATTAATTGCTTCTGAAGATGTCCGAGATATGTCACTGCCATTCTTCATGCCAGCTAATGGAGACTACAATGCCAACGTCAACAATCTTAAGAGATGAAAGACACTCCATGAAGACTCAAGTCAATAGGCCGAATTAGAAAATAACGGGCTAAGATATTTAGAACCCCTTATATTAGTTTCGGTTCAGTCTGTGTGCCTTGCTTGAAAATTTTTGTATTGCTATCCGGGATGCACTCGTGAATGCTTAACATTCGGTTAAAATTTCACGACGTGACAACTCTAATTAATAAGAAAATTTAATTAAAAATATTTTAAAGAACGAAGCGTTGCCTTGAAACCAAATAGAATCTCATTTAAATAACTTTGTCTCTTCTTGGTCATCGTTGCGGGATGCCTAAAACAAAATCCTTAAGAAAGATTTTTGGGGAATGAGGCGAGCCATAACATCCGGCTACTAGAGTATCGTGTCTCGGCGCAATGTTAAGTCATGAATCACCTCCACCCCCTCAAAATCCAAGTGATGCTATTCTTGAAGACCATTCACCTGAATCCTCAACTTTGGCTCAAGTCCTAGCAATGATTGAGCGGGAACACCAAGTTGATGCACTCCTACTCCAACAAGTAGTGCAAAATGTTGCCCAACTTAGCGAAGTTAGGGATGGAAATGTTGGCGCACGCATTACTCCAAGTTAGAAGAGTTTACGAAAACTTCGGCCGCGACTTTCTCCTCATCGTGAGAGCCTCTCGTGCCGATGATTGGCTCCGTTCCATCGAGAGCAAAATGGTTATTCTTGATCACGGTGACCATGAAAAGTCCTCTATGCTTCACATCGGTTGCAAGGCTGCGCTGCAATCAGGTGGGAAAACCATCGGGCAATGCTCCCCGAAGGACAAGATTTATCTTGGGTAGAATTTAAAAGGGCCTTTAAATCGAGCTCACATTCCATAAGTGTTATTGAAAGCAAAAGCGAAATTTATGGAATTGAAGCAAGAAGACTTATCGATGATGGAATATCTACACCGCTTCAATCACCTATCCCGTTATGCTACTTACGAAGTGTCGAGATGAAGCTCGAAAAATTGAGCATTTTAGGAACACTGAATGAAGAAATCAAATGGGCGCTAATCGCCCAAGATATTCATGATTTTCAAACCCTAGTTGATAAAGCCATCCAAGTGGAGTATGGTATGCAAGCGGTAATAAGCGAAAGCGCAAATGGATAGCCCGACAATCGACAAGTGATCATCCTTCAAAGCAACGTTTGTTGCAATCGAGCCAGGATTCAACAATCCTTAGTTCTCCGCCACAACCAGCAAGACCATCCTCTAGCACTTTCGATGTCGGACAACTTTGTGCTTATCGAGTTCTAAACAACCTTGTCCTCAACAACAATCCTCAAATAAATATCGAGTGATTGGAAAATCAAAGGTCTCCAAGTCAACATCCATGGCATCACAAGGTGTTAATTGTGGTCGCCTACATCATGTAGCAGCAGAAGAAGCTCATGAAGCACGATGTGGTACTAGGGACATTCCTTGTTCACTCGTCACCGACATTGGTGTTATTTGATTACGGCGCATCACATTCCTTCATATCCAAGAAGTTTGTCAAGCAACATGAACTACAAGATGAACTACTTCCTACAAGAATGATAATTTATTCCTGGAGCAACTATGAAAACCTCGAAACTACATTACGAGTATGCATAAAATTATGAGAGTATCTTTTCATCTTGATCTCATTGTTATTGAAACTTGAGGATTGGATGTGATCCTCGGTATGGATTGGTTATCCAAGCACAAAGGCTGTATAGATTGTGCTAATCGATCTATCTCCTTATTAGTCAAGTGGGATCAAGTGCGAGTTTTCATCCTTCAATAACACTCCAACTCAACAACCTTCACTTTGTCTTTGCATTGGCGCGAAATTGAGTCAAGTTCGATGGTATGTGAATATCTTGATGTATTTCGAGATGAGTTGCGGGAATGCCTCGAGACCAGGATATAGAGTTTGTCATTAATCTTGCTCTGAGAGCGGCACCCATTGCTAAGCGTCCTTATCGCTTGCCTTGAGCGAATTAGCGAGAGTTGAAGAAACAACTCAAGGATCAATTGAATAAAGGATTCATTACGCCTAGCTCTTCTCCATGAGGGCGATCCGGTGCTATTTGTTCCTAAGAAGGGCGGTGGTCTCGCATGTGCATAGATTATCGTGCTTTAAATGAAGTCACCATCAAGAACAAGTATCAGCTTCCTCGCATTGATGATCTTTTGATCAATTGAATGGTGCTCGGTATTTTCTAAGATTGATCACGAGACTTGGGTACTATCGGTTGAAAATTAAACTGAGGACATTCCAAAACTTCTTTTACCACTTATTCGGGTTATATGAATATCTTAGTAATGTCTTTCGGACTTACAAATGCTCGCTAATTTCATGTGTCTTATGAACAAAGTTTTTATGGAGTATTTGGATAAGTTAAATAGTGGTATTATTGATGACATTCTCATTTATTCCAAGACCGAAGAAGAGCATACTCAGCATTTGCATTTAGTGCTTGGAAAACTTCGTGAGCATAAACTCTATGCCAAATTAGAAAAATGTGAATTACGGTTAAAGGAAATCGCATTTCTTGGGCATATTCTTTCTAATGGTGGAATTTCAGTTAATCCCAAGAAGATCCAAGATATCACAGAATGGGAACAGCCTCAATCTGTTCCTAAGGTTCGAAGTTTTCTTGGTTTAGCGAGATACTATATAGCTTTATCGAAAACTTCTCCAAAATTGCTCGACCCATGACTCAAGCTATTTGAAGAAGGAAAAAGAAATTTGAATGGACCCCGAATGTGAAGCTAGTTTTCAAGAGCTTAAGAAAAGATTAACTACTGACTCAATTCTCATCATACGATATCCATAAGAGCTTTGAGGTATATTACGGCGCATCACGACATGGCCTTGGATGTGTATTAATGCAAGAAAAGAAAAGTTATGCATATGCTTCACGCCAACCGGCGCATGGGCAAAACTATCCTACTCATGATCTGGAGTTAGCAGCCCTTGTTCACGCTCTGAAGATTTGGAGACATTATCTTATTGGCAATCATTGTGAAATCTATACTGACCATAAAAGCTTGAAGTATTTCTTCACTCAACCAGATTTAAATCTCAGGCAAAGGAGATGGTTAGAGTTAATTAAAGACTACAATCTTGGCATTCATTATCATCCTGGTAAGGCTAATGTTGTAGCCGATGCCCTCAGCCGAAAACTTCATTGTCTTTTCATCTCTGACCAGTCTGAGTTGCAAAATGAATTCCAGAAACTAAATTTGGGTTTAGTTGAAGAAGGCTTTTTTGCTACTCTTGAAGTGCAGCCAACCCTCAAGACTCATATAAAAGCCGCTCAACTCAAGGATGAAGCCATTGCTGAAATTAGAAAACAATTGAAAGAAGGAATTGAATCTGAATTATCTGAAAATTCAGATGAAGTAATTATCTTGAGGAAATGCATATATGTCCCAAATGATCTTGAACTCAAAGGTTGATTTTGAAGGAAGCTCATGAGTCTCCTCTTTCTATTCACCGGGAGCACAAAGATGTATCAAGACCTCAAGCAGGGAATATTGGTGGCGGCATGAAAAAAGAAATGCTGCATATGTTCTTTGAATGTGATGTATGTCGTGAGTCAAAGCCGAACATCAACGTCCTGCTTGGTCTCCTTCAACCCTGCAAATTCCGAATGGAAATGGGAAGATATTAGTATGGATTTTATTACGGCCTTCCCAAGACTCGGAAGGAAATGATTCTATATGGGTCATTGTTGATCGGTTAACAAAAGTGGCTCATTTTATTCGGTCAAGACCACATATCACAGGGACAAACTTGCGGAGCTATATATGGATAATATTGTGCGCTTTGCGGTGTTCCAAAACTATTGTATCGATCGAGGCTCCCAATTTACTTCTCATACGGAAAAGTTTGCATAGTCTTTTGGGAACTAAATTAAATTTCGATCTTGCTTATCACCCTCAAGCAGATGGGCAAACTGAAAGAGTAAATCAAATCTGGAAGATATGCTCGAGCATGTGTGCTTTCATATGGTACTAATTGGGAGAAGAGTCTAGCATTTGCGGAATTCTCCTATAACAACAGACTTTCAAGCCGGTCTTCAAATGTCGCCATTTGAAGCATTATATCAGGAGAAAATCAGAACTCCTCTTTTACGGTCGAGGTTGGAGAAAGGAAATTTTTGGCCCGGATCTTATCGAAGAAGCCTTGACAAGTAGATATGATCGAAGCCGATTAAAGGAAGCCAGTCTCGTCAAAAGAGTTCTGCCGATAATCGTCGGCGTGAACTTAATTTGAAGTTGGTGATCATGTCTATTTAAAAGTATCGCGCTCGTGGAGTTAAATGCGTTTCAGATTAAGTGGAAAGTTAGCTCCTCGATATATTGGGCGTATCAAATTCTTGAAAAGATGGGAGATGGCATACAAGTTGGAATTGCCGCCTCAACTATCAAAGTTCTAGCGTCTTTCATGTATCAAACTCAAAAAGTGCCTTCGTGTTCCCATTTGAATTTACCAACACAGAGAACATCGACCTTGACGGTTATCTTATCGAGGCGTCAATCGCATCCTCGAAGAAGCCGAAGCGCCACACAAGAAACAAGTCCCATAAGATGTTGAAGGTCGATGGAGCAATCACACTGAAGATGAAGCAACATGGGAGCGTGAAGATCATCTGCGAAAAAGAATTCCCGACTTCTTTTAGATCAGAGCAAATCTAAATTGAGATTTTTGTAAGGAGATAGATTTGTAACATCCGAAAATCTTAAAACAGTAAAAGTGTAATATTTAAAGTTTATTGTGAATATTTTTGGATTTTCTGAATGTTGTTTGCTTTATTTGGAATTTCTTGGATTTTGTGTTGCAAGAAAAAGTAAACAAATGAGCAATAAAGAATGGAAAAGAGAAAAAAGGCAAAAGAAGCAAAAAGTAAAAATTTAGGAAAATTTATCATGAGAACCCTGAGCATATAAATAAATCATTTTAGCCATAAAATGATATTTCATACATGGATAATAAAGAGATAAATAAAAGAGTAACTTTGAATTAGAAGTAATGCATTGTCAGAATTTATGGAAAATATGTAAGACTCAAATGAAGTTGAAAAATTTATCATGAAACCCTCAATGTAATTTCTACCTTTGGTTAAAATATTGTAAATTAATAATGTAATTTAGGACTTTTCCAAAATTTAAAAACATAGACTCTGAAAATAGGAAATTGCCTTTGTCGAAATTTTATAAAATAATGGAACCATATTTTGACCTAAAAATTTTATAGAAGCATTCTGAGGTCAAATCCTTTTGAAAAAAAAATTCAAAAATAATAGACTTCAATTGCTCTCAAGGAAAAATTCAAAATCATTTTGAATTCTAGTTAACTTTAAAAATTATTGTATGAAAACCAAAAGAAGCGAATTGAGCGAAACCAAAGAAAATGGAAACTACATACTTTTGTCTCTCTACATAAAAATTTCTAGAAAGTTCCAAGAGTGATAAAGCGCTTTTAAACTAATTGAACTTGTGGTCAAAATAATGGGATGCATGTACAAAGAGTGTCGGCCATTATCTACTAATCGCCCTTTGTAGTTGCAACACTATTCTCGTTGCTTCTCATTTGGTGGACGAAGCTGCGGACATTCATTCCGTCGATGCGCGGTGGTCCCAGGTCCCGATCGCAGCCTCCATTTCCTGTGTCTATGGGACCGTCCCGATCGAGACTTCCAATCGATGCGGCAAGCCCCAGTCTTAGAGCACGCCTCGGGATATCACGCCCACGATAAGCGCGAACTCCATCCCCATTTGTCCCCTTGTGCAAGCCTCCTGGAGCTTCTGCTTGCGAGAGGCAAGCGATCCCTGCTAATTTCTTGATGGAACAAGTGTAGAGCTCAGTAGTGACTTCCTTCTTGTCTTCCTTTGGAAGGCTGAGCTCTTTTCCCTCCATTGCAGTGCAAGCCAAAAAAGGGGAGAGGTAGAAGATCAAGCAAATCGGTAAGCCATTCTCAAATTCCTGCATAGCGTAGCGTCTTTGAGTATCCTTGAACCCATCTAGCTCCTTAATTTCAGTTCTTTCTCGCGCGATCAGTAGTCGCAAGCCCAGCCCTAAGCTCCTTCCCTTCTCTCTGTCTTGCCGAGTGGAACCCAAATGTCGGTGGCGTCAAGACTCTTGAGGTGAGGTGGAATGTGTATTCTTTGCTTCAAAAGCGTATTTTGATTTCTTAGCTATTTTCAACTAGCGGATAATTAATCTTTGAATATCTTTTGGAGTATCAATTCAATCCTAGTAAAATAAATTTGTATAATCATCTAAAATCAAGAAGAATGTAAATATGTAAGAATATTTAATTTGTGAAGTAAGTTCATATTGTTTGCTTTGCAATCCTTAGTGAACCCTATTATGGCCATTAACAAAATAATAGCATGATAGCTCATTAAATGATAAAGTAATTTATATTAAGTTCTTAAAAGCGGTGAGGACACATATAGGTAAAAATATTTGGGATAAAGTTTGACTTGAATTCTTTTATCATAAAGAAATGTCTAATGTAACAATAATCAAATAGGAAACCTATTGCGTTTAAGTCAAAACAATGCAAAATCAACTTTAAAATGGTTATAGAGATGCACCCTACTAATGGCTGAAAAATGAATTAAAGATCATGTATAACATAATGCAAACTCAAAATGAATCTTGGCCGATTTAGTGATTATTATTGTGATCATTTAGACTATTTCAACAACGAGATAAAATAATGCGTCTAAACACTAAAGTCGAGTAAAACTAGTTTAGAAACAACGTATAAAGTTTATACTACCATATTACGTAAAAAGAATCTTATTTCATTAAGGTTTGCGTATTAATCTCATTAGCTCAAAACCCTTAATCGTTAATATGTCATTTCCCTTTCTTGCGATTTTGAATAGTGTAGTCTTTAAGTATAGCATGAACCATTTTAGCGATAAGATTATAGTTTAGCCCAAAATCCTATAACTTATGGAACTAGTTTAGTAGTGTTCTTCAAGGTGTAGACTACCCCATTATAAAAAGATAATCTCATTTTGCTAAGGTTTACATATTAATCTTAAATGTATGACCCTAAATAATCACGTTTCTTTAGGCGTATTATGAATGAGCAATTGTAGTAGCAATGAGGAAACCCGTAGTTAAGTTATTTTTATCACCAGAACCTTCTTAAATATCATGTAAATTAGTCCAGTAGCCTAAATCAGTAAATCTAACTTGCGCAAAACTAATTCTAAGCGAAATCAATCGAAGATAAAGAACTATTAACTTCATGATCTAATGTGATCATTACGCCTTTTCATTAACTTCAAAGCGGCTCATCTAAATCGAATTTAGTAAAGAATAGCCTAGAAATGATCTCTAAGATATAATCTGCGATAATCTAAGAAAATATTCTTATTTTAACTTGCTTTGAATCGAATCTTAATGGAGCAAAACCCGTAAGTGATAAGGATTGACAAAACTCATATTGTGAATAATAAATCAATGAAAACTTGCAACTAATGTTTAATTCTATTAATCCAACCAATCTTTGCATCTTGAATTCATAAAATAAAATTAATAAATTCATAAAAGAGCAATCCTGTTTCTTGTGAAGAGTTTTATTTGTTCTTGCTATCTACTTTCTTTTTGCCCTTATTGAAGTTAGTATTTTCTTTGTATTTCCGTTGATCGTGTAGAACCAGCGTCTCTATCTTAAATCATCGCTGTAAATCGGTAGTAATCCTCGTCTCAAATCGTAAGCAAGGATTAAGCAAAGCAAGCATCCTTTGACCATATTGATCCCGATATTTTATATTCCTATTGTGCATCAAATTGTTTTATGCATGCGTTTACTTTATGTAAATTGCTATTTTGTGGATTAGTCGTTATACTGTTGTCTCGTGAATCTCCTTTGATGATTATGAACATGTGAACCTTGATAACCGTAGATTGAGGATAGGCATTACTTAATGTCATCATGGGTATATGCGTTCATATTATTCATGCTTAGCCATGCTTTAGAATCAGTGATGTAAATGATCAAATTAAAATTATTTCCTGAAAACATTGGAAATGGCCTTTGTTGGGTGCGGATAGTTTGATTAAAACCCAAAAGAAAACTATGTGTTGATCGCGGCGATTATTGGCAATAGCCGGAAGTGCAATAAGGGTCTTGCCGCGTAGTGTAGGGTGAAGTGTCGCAAGTGTCACATTAAGGACCGAACATCGTGTTGTATGATCCAAGAAAATCCGTACAAACCACAAGTCTTTGGGATGGGGCGGTCTTAAACCGATTAAGTTATCTAGTTTAACTTTGCATTTTGGAAGGCGAAGTAGTGCGGGCATTCCTTTTTAAGGTTTGCTCGACGGGGTGCCCACACAGAGGTGTTAGAACCACGCTTGCCAACCTAGCGGTGTCGCCATACTTGGGAAGTTCCAACATTTCTATGCTCTGAGTTCTTCTATAATAGTATGGGTCCAACGTCCGTCGGCTGGTGCAAAGTTAAATTAGGTAATGTAAAGGTTTTCGTCATGAACATTACAGCCACCGCTTACAATTGGATGTGAGCGTGTGGCAAAAAAAAAGATCATGTCTTGTGGGTCGATTGTACACCTCTGCGAGTTAAATCTAATTGATTAGCCGTACAGCGGTCATGGGTGTCACTACACCATGACACCAAATTAGCGTCGAGACATCGATCGGCAATAATACATAATTACCGACCAACTATCATCGCTAAAACTTGGTGACGGACTAAGCTGTCGGCAATAGTACTTTTAGGGTCCGATTATGCATCGGCGATTATATATGTATTAAGGACTAATTATGTGTCGGTAAATATCATGTTTTAGGGTCAAATAGTGCAGCCGGTAAATATGTTCTGTTGATTATGTGTCGGCAAATATGATCAAAAAAGCGGCAAAATTGGCGGGGAGGCGAAATTTGCTATAGCTAGGTTTTCATCCTTTTCCCAAAACCACAGATCCCAGCGTTATTCCTCGCCTTCCCCGATCGCTGCCCCACTTTTAAATCCCTCATCGATCCACCGGTAGCCTTGCCGACCCCGCCCCACGCCCTACGCCGCCGTGCTACCTCCCGCCTTGCCATGCCCATTGCCTTGCCCCCGCCCAGACCCTGGTCCCCCTAATCGGCGGTGCCTTCCTCACAGCGTCACTGCCTGACCTGGTCCCCCTCGTCCTCGGTAAGACCACGCCGCCTTGCCTCAAACCTCTCGGCCTCCGGCCTCGGCCATGCCTGCTGCTCCTCCCGTTTCCCGCACGCCATGGATTCTCTAATTTCCTTACTTCCTTGTTCTATTCTAGGTTTCCACTATGTGGCTTCTAGCCGGGCAGAGCCGGTGACCTCTGGCGCCCTTGGGCGACCTGCGTAGCGTACCTACCTCGCGCCATACTGGTCTGCAGAGAGACCTGACGGCCACTACCCTCCCCGAAGCTAAGCACTAATCCTAAACCCTTGCGAGAACTATTTTTAGTTTACCCCATTTGTGATATGTTTGATATTTGCTCGGTATCAATTGTGATGCACTTGATTGCAAGCTGTGATTGTCATACGGGTTGATGATGGTTTGAGGTATACATTAGCTTGAATTAATGAGTTTGAATTTGCTTGGTTGAATGTTGGTGGATTGATCTTAAGGTCTTGATGATAGGTTATAAATCTTGATACATTTTGAAGATTAACTCATGGAAAAGAGTATATTTTGAGATTTCTTATTAAAGCATAGAATGATATATGGTGGTCTTACGCTATGATTAATCATCATTTGAGTATCACTTTCTATTTAACAAGGTTTTATTATGTTTAGATCCATCATGCTTTTAGATTTTCTTGAATCAATTGATAAATGGATGTGCATCTTGTTGGATCTATTTTACAATGTATGTAAGCTTGTACTCGCATTTTACGTGATCAAATGGTATATGGTTTAGAGTCTTTGTGCCTTGAGTTGGAGATAAGCATTCATGTCTTGCTGACTTGGATGTTCCTATTCAAAGCAGAGAATGCATTCTTTGATGGTGTCTCATGCATAACCACGTAATATGTGTCTTATCTTGCTAGAAGTTGTGGAGTGCCCTTCAATTCTAGCTTGGATCTTGAAATGTTGTTGGCAAGAACGGAGGTATTGTCATTAGCCTTGCCATTATCTGTCATATTGAATAACATGTTGGAGTAATATGAAGGTTTGTTGAAATTGTCATTTTATTCTTGTAATTTTTTTTATTACAAAAGAAAAAGCGCAAAGTGTTAGCTCTTTTATGGTAACACTATGTCCTTTTATCCTCTGGCTAGCATATTTGGCTAAAACCTACAATTTCATATTTTTGGACAGTCGATGGGTTCACCAAATGTGAGAAATGGATTCAATTGTGAAGAAACATGGTTACACTCAACTGATTATAGGGGGCAGTAATCACATCAGTGTCTAATTGTTTGAGCTATATTGCAATTACAAGTAATCATCTTCACATCTGTGCTGTTCTAGAGGTTATGGATATCAGGGGGTTGTGCTTGTTGTCATAAGGTTGGAATTGTCGGAATATGACGTGCCATGTTATCCATTTAGCAATCGGTCATATTTCCTTTCTGCCATAAAAATGGAGAGCTGTAATCACCTTTTGTTGTGCAATGCACAACTTTGTTGATCTGAAGTGAGTAAGTATGCATCTCAGCCGCTATCAGCTGTTGCTAAGCTGAAGAAAGGTTGTCATATCCATAGAAGGTTAATTACCCTAAGAACTATAATTCAAAAACTAAGATTGCAGCCTTAACTCAATATACCTATATATAGCATACATGTTTAGATTTTGATTAAACCAGTGTTCTGCCTCCCAAGAACTCAATTCATTTCTTTTTAAGCTCATCTTCTTTCTTGGGGCTATGAGCTCAAATTGCTGCTGTAGCATTTCTTTCAAAGTTAGTATTGCTTTTCGCCTCCATATGATTACTGGGTTCAAAAATTACTGATAGAAAATTATTTGCTCATTTGCTCTTTGGTAGAGTTCATGCGACTCTTGATAGAAAATTATTTGCTCATTTGCCTGACAAACCTTTTCTTATTGTCCTTATAGTACTTTTGATCATTGACCCTTTGAGGTTTGGTTACGATTAAAGTGATAATATCTGGATTGAATGTGGCCATGTGCAAAGTAACATGCGATCGACTAGACATTTTTCCTTTGAGTAAGTGGTTTATTGTCGAATAATGCATTTCTAACACTACAAATGAATAATATGGTTCATGTCGAAATTGAATCGCTAAGTTGTTTGTCTGGTCAACTTGACCTTTTCTCGGATGTGTTAATTGTGAAGTTTGAATGCTTATAATTCTTGTAGGAACACAGATAAATACGGATTACCATGAGATGCATTTTCCCCTCCATTTTAGCTTAAGGTGGTGCAGTTTTTTAACTTGAAAGTAGGATGATACACTCCTCTTTTAATCATATGATTCTGCAACCCTCATTGTTTCCATCAGCCTTTGACAACAAATAATTGGCAGTTATTGATCACATGAGAACCTTAATTATCATGTTGTTTTCGTTTACAATTTTAGGTTTATGATGGCATCAGCTTGATCATTCTACTCTCCTTCGTAAGCTGACACCCTTTATGAAAGGTTCTGCAAACATAAAATCATTGTTGTAATTTCTATGTTCTTTTCTAAAGCGAATGTCGAAATATATTTTCTATTGTTTCAAACATTGAAATTGGATTTTTCGATTACTGCATTAGCTACGGATCAATTAAAAGATGCCAAGAGACTCTTGGTTTGAAGGTGCAGTTTTCTCACCCTTACATAGCAAAATGCTCAATTTTGCCTTACTATTTATAGTAAGGGAAACCTTGATGCAATACATATAAACTATTGTGTAGTCTGCAGGGGCTTCTTCAATTGACTGTGATTGTCTTGAGCTTTGATTTAATATATATGACCTAAGTTCAATTTTGTGCCCTTGTATGTTTGAAAATGATTGTCCTTAGCTGTAGATGGTATTTTTATCAAGACATTACTAATGCTGCAAGAGGTGTGTTGCCAGTCCATTGGAGCACCCTTTGTGTGCCAAGAGCAAGCATGTACATGGAGTCTGCAAGATATTAAAATGCGAGGGAGATTCTGAAAATTAGACTGTCGTTGTTCTTGAAAAGGATTTGCACTTGGACATATAGCATAATTAAGCTCTTGACCCTATGTTGTGTAGACTTGTGTTTGTCTATATATCTTCATTGATGAACCTTACCTTGTGTTTAGGCTTTGAATTGTGCACTCAATGCTGACGAATGCATGTCGTTTTGGTCTTCTTGTCTGCAGTATGAAAGTTAATTGGCATTCTAATTTACCGTGACATCATTTGTGCTACATCATTCATACCCTTCCAAGAATTGAACCCTCGGTATTTGCCATGTTTTAGAGAATCTAAAGACATTTGTCCAACAATCTAATGGTTCTTGTTGTGCTCATTCACGGATATCGGATAGCGGCTCCTTTCAACAAAGACCGGATATCGGATAAGCGACTTTCTCATAAAGGTATAGGCATATAAAGCTATAATTTCCTTTACCTTCTTTAACATTTATCCTAACAATCCACGATGTGTAGCTCTCCTACTATGTCGAATAGTGAAGCTCTTTATTGCTTGAGGAGAGAAGAACATCAAAACATGGAGAGGAGCATAGCATGACCAAATAATGCAAGCAACGTCACTCTCTTCCAAAGACCAAGACAGGATACCTAGCGTTAATCCTTTTCATCGCTCTCTTCATCCACGCAAGAGCTGCAGCTAGGCAATGTACGTATGGATATGCACATGGTGGCCAGCACAAACATCATCGAACATGTAACCTGATGTGTGTGGAAGACTAATAGTAGGGTTAACTTTTGTAAGAGAACTTGATATGTCAGTGTGGAAGACATTGACCCTAGTTTGGTTAGTTGATCAGAACTTTGAAGGTTGAGCATATATATATATATATATATATGAATGGAGCTATGTATACATTGGAGCTATGTTCTTTGTTTAATTAATGAACATTGAGCATATATATATATATATATATATATATATATATATATATATATATATGAATGGATGAATTATGTACTAGCCAATTGGCAAAGATGAATGAATGGATGAATTACTGATTATGTGAATTGAGTGATTGAATTGATGAATTATTGTTGTTTGATGTGTAATGTGTCAATTATCGTTTGTTATTAATCTCTCAATGAATACTTTTGCATTATAATAAACATTCTGAGCCCCAATAACAGCGCGAGAGCATCTGTCGGCAAAGATTATGTTTACCAACAAACTTTACGTCGGCAATTATAATATCACAGCCGGCAAAGATATTTCTGTCGTGAAAATATATCTGTCGGAAAACTTAAATGCATCGGTAGATCTCTCACTAATGTGGTCGGACTATCATCGGTAATAATTTATCTGTCGGCAAAAGTCTTTCTGGCGGGACTTTAATGCGGCTATTCTTGTTATCTGTCGGTAAAACTTTTCTTGACAGATAGTGTGTCGATATACGGCCTTTCAGCCAGATGTTACATCGGTGTTTTTGGGGCATGGTGTAGTGTGTCTTGGCGAACTGATCGAGTTAGATGTTTTATTATTTTAAAAGGGTTGGTTCCATTTGTTTTTACAATGTGCTTTATGTCGAAGAGTGACATTGATGGATTCGAGTTTCTTGATTAAATAAGCTCACGTCATGGAGGATTTGTGAGTGTTATGTATACTTTACTTATTTGTTATCAATTATTCTTGCTCTTATGAATTCGTTTGCAAATAACTTGATTTTTAAATGAAATTAGCTTTATGCAAATTAACTATAAAGCCTTTCCTTTGAAATGACTGCATGTATTATAGGTTTTGCTCAAGTCTTCTTTGAGTCGTAAAGTACTCACCCTTGTAATTATATTGTAGGTGGTTTAAGCGAAGCTTGAAGGTTCATTCATCGCGAGTTCTTGAGTTCTTCTTCGGCGTGTTCTATCTGGAGTTTATGCCTTGTCGGTTACTGCGGGTTCGGTTGGGCACACTCTGATTTTGCTTCTTCTTTTGCTATATTATCGAGTTGTAATATTTCTTCGTATTTAATCGTTTCCGCTTAATTAATATGTTGTATGGTTGTGATTCCAATCGTTGAAATGTGCGTGCTAGCTCTTGATCAGGGGACTAATCTTGCGAGGCACATTAGATTTTCATTTTTACATTACGTGTAAAAATGGAAATTAGATACACACTAAAAATCATGGACTCTCTTGCAATTTTTCTTGTGTCTCACATTAGAGTATCTTATAATTAGTGTATGAGTATACCCAAAGTGATAAATGAGTATTTCAAGTTCGTTTAGGTGATATTTAGGAGGTGGGAGTAACTACTCCGAGAGTAAAAGATATTTTCCTATATATATATATATATATATAACTTTGAAATTTCTAACAAGTTATAAGTCTTACATATTGTATTTACTATATATTAAACTTTGAATATCAATCATAAATATAGGTTCACTTGATTCTTAGGCCCCCTCTTTTAGAAATTTACGGCTCATACTTTGCTCACCGATATTGATTACATCCTCTCGCTCTATGTAATTGTTTAAGAATAAATAAATTTTAGTTCTTTTTCCATAATATTTGTGTTCACTGTTACAACTCCATGCGCCTTCGGCTTTTTTTTCCTCTCGTCGCAATAGCGCAAATGAGTTGGACCTGGACTGGCACAACACGAAGCAGACACAAAATATAAATAGGGAGCCAGATAGGCACAGTTCACGATAGGTTCGTGCTGAACCGGCCCGACACGACACGACGCCCACCTACTTGGCGATCGAGGTTTTCATTGTGTGTGCATGCATATGCCAACGCAATGAAATTTACTCCTATCTAGTGGAGAATACTAGCGAGTTAATTGCAGTTGGATTAATTCATTACAAGAAAAATCCAAGCAGAACTACTGTGCATGCAAGCAGAAACGACAGCAGGTCCATGGAGCCGGTCGGCCGGCCGGCATGCAGTTTGGTCAGACATCCCGTCGACGAGCCCCACGTACATGCATGTACGGAAGCACGTATGTCCAGGCCACACCAGCTAGGTAGCCATGCAGGCCTGTGTGTACGGGCATGGCATCACGGGCATTTGCATGCTCAATAGGTTCATGAGCACGAAGGTATATGTTAACAACTAACCACCTAGGGGTGGCAATCAGATAGATACATTTGGGTATGATCGTCTCAGATTCATTACTCGAATCTGAACGTATACCATCTATTTGAACTCACTAAACTTTATCGGTACAGATCCGTGCCTATGCTCGAAATCTGATTGGTACCCAATACCCAATAGATACCTATTGGCACAGAGCCATTAGGGGGGGCGATGGGGCCGTGAGGGAGGCTGGAGGTTAGGCGGTGGCAGGAGGAGAGGCCGTGGCGAGAGGCCGAGGGGGGCGGGACTCGGGGAGGAAGAGGGAGGGGCGCGGGAGGTGGAGGCGGTGGCGATCGGCCAAGCTAGAGGTTCGGGGGAATAGGGGATTGCAGCCATGCCAGATGATCAATGGATTGGAGAGCGTATGGGCATTATGTGTATCTCTAAAAAGTAAGACCTACATATCATAGGATATCTTTTGGGTACCCATAAATACAAATTGATATCCATATCTATTCTATAATTTTATGAAGTACTAAACCGAAAATTTATAGATCTAAAGTGCGGACCCTATCCACTTAGATCGGGTACCTGCTGGTACTCGATAAAATTGCCAACCCCGTGCCGAGCGTCGATCGAATTATTGTACGAGCGGGCAAATGGTAGGTACAGAACGTACGTATGCAGTACAGGACGGTACAGAGCGAGCTTGCATGCGTACGGTGCTCGAAAAGGAGGTGGAGTGGGATATCGATCCAATTGTACGTGTATACCGTGCATCAGCAGCCGTACATTCCGGATCACGGGCTGTACCTCGATATATATCCCTAGCTAGCTAGCAAAGTAGCAATTGGCTTGCATGCCCAATATTATATATTGATTGCACGGTCGCCCAATTAAAATCGACATGTCGCCATTGGGTGGGCCTGCTAGCTAGCGTGCGCACGACAAAAATGGAGGGTTGCTTGTGCAAAGTTATTATTATTAAGACGAGTATATTAAAAATATATTTGAATGTTACATACAATCTCTAATTGATAAATAAATCGATGAATAACAAAGTTAAAATACCATATAATTAAAGATAATATCTTAATAATGGATAGTGCATTCCAATACTCAAAATATGTTAAAGTAGCAATCTCAAGAACAAATTAAATAGATTAATAATATACACAATATTAAAGATAGTAAAAAAATACTAAAATTACAACGAGACGAGAAGGTACTCTCGCCACCTCGTGCCCCCGGTACGTCTGCTACCGGCTCTAGAGGACTTACAGTACCATTGCTTGGACCAATATCGACCGTGTGCATGCATGCTTACACTTCTCTTTTATAGTTTTATTTCATTGTTTGCATTTACATTTCTTTTCTTCTTTCTCCAGAGAGGTTTGTACATATATCATATATGGTTAACATGTAAAGGCAAACAGAAGAGGGAGCGAAGAGAGGTTTTAATTGGGACGTACTAGCATAGTTGAAAACCCTAGCAAAATTTTGCAAAATTTCGACGATACCTTGGATTTCGCCCTACCCCCAAGATTCATAATCTCGGCGAAATAAAAAAAATTAAATTATTACAGTAATTTCAAAAAATCTCTTGGTAATTTGGACTTAAATTCATGTCCCTTGGACCGGATTGTAGTAGATGAGCCCAACCATAGATTGGTCGGTAGACACAGATGAAGCTCTAAAGGAGGTCTTGGGTTCGAATCTTGATCCCTACAGTGCACAAAAATTTTGAACGTTGAGCACCAGGCAGGATTCGAACATAGGACGTCAAGCTTAAACCAAGACATTGTACCGCCACTATAACACAGTAAGCTACTCACGGCGCTTATATATGCCGCTATAAGTGCCTAAACGCCCCTAAAACACTTTCTCCGGCGTTTATTGGACGTCAAGGAAAACACCGTCGGGGAAAAGTAATCCCCGGCGTTTATCTAGCTCGGCACATAATAAATGCCGGGGTTGGCTATCTACGGCACATAACAAATACCGGGAATAGAGTTACCCTGGCACATATTAAATGCCGGGGTTGGCTATCTACGGCACATAACAAATGCCGAGAATAGAGTTACTCTAGCACATATTAGATGCCAGGGTTGTCCATTGATGGCACACAAAAAATGCCAGGAATAGTGTTAAGCCGGCACATAATAAATGTTGGGGTTGCCTACTGATGGCACATATCAAATGCCGGGAATGGTCTAGTGGTCTAGTCGACATTTATTTATATGCCATCTTAGAGCAAGGGTGGCATATATCAAATCTAGGGAATAGTCTAATCGGCATTTATTATATGCCATCTTAGAGAAAAGGTGGCACATATAAAATACCTTGATATAGTTATCAACGACACTTAATTAGTGCCTAGAATATTGTACCACGGCAAAGGAGAAATGCCATGTTATTAAATTTGTGACACGTTAGAAACGCCGTGGTATCTATTTGTGACACATAATAAACACTGTTTCAATGTTGGTCACATGCCCATTAATTTCATTGATAAACATAAGCTCATAACAAATTATCCCAATTCAATATAATCAACAGGGAATAGCACAATAGCCCATACAACACTCAGCCATTCTTGAATTCAACATTTGTTATGAAATTCAATCGAGCCAACTAATCTCAAATATCAAAAGTAATATATCACAAAAGCGAATTCAAGGTAGCGACACTAAGGCTTTGTTTGGAACATGTACTTGAGAAGCAAGCAATTTTGCACTAAGGCTCTCGAATTGCCATGCCGTTGATTGCATCGGTTATGCAATTGGCAAATGTGAGGAATGAATGTGCTGCCTTACACCCCATGTCAAGTGTGGTGGTGCTATTGCCCAACCGATCTTCCATCTGTTAGGGAGAAAGCTCACTTTGCGGTAAAGCGAGCAAGACTATGAGCAATGTGTAAAAGCTGTGATGCCATCCTTGCATCCAGAAAATGAACAAGCAAAAGCTGGTATTCTTCACGTGAATTCGGGGCCCTCATAGGGAATTTCTCTTCTCCTCCTGCATCTGTTTTCTCCACTATTAGCATATCATCAATGGTGATCTCCTCACGAAAATTTGTCTTGGTGAACTCGAGTTTTGGACCCGAACCCTTGGAGATTGTCACCTTTAGAAAGCGCTACTATCTCCGACATTCTCATCTTCATCATCTTTGCGGACATCCTCACCATCGCCCTCACCATCTTTGTCGTCATACTCGGGCCCCCTTTCAAATTAGGCATCTTGACAATCACCTCAATCTTCTCATCCTTGTAGTTCCTTTTCAAAATAACCACGCTCATCCCTCTTCGTAAACAATTTCAAAAGGGAAGTTATGCAGAGCGGGTTCTGTAAAAACAAGGATAAATTAATACAACTAAACGACTAAATATTTTACATGTCCAAAAACTAATATTAATAGCCTCAAGAAAGAAGCTGAGGTCAACCATGTAAATTTTACATTAAATGTTACATCTTCTTGGAAAAATAACACCCATCATAGTCTTTTCACGATTATGCATCAAGAATTAATCAACCTCAATGTTAGTTCGAATATTGCTCTCACGTGCTGCCTCAAGTTGTTTAAAACTTGAAACCAAACACTCAACAAACTCAATCATTAACCCCACTCATTTAAAGCCATACTACCACAAAAGCATTAGAATGATTGAGCAAGTTGACATCAATTTGAATGGTCGCATTTGCTTTCGAGAAGTAGCGGTCCAAATATTCAGACTTAAAGAGCATATTACTAAAAGAAGAAACATGAAATTGAGCTAAACCAAAATACATATAAAAGGATGATTGCAAACTTTACGCCAAGAAGCAGGCATGCTTAAAGGATTATATATATGCGTGCGATGAAAGTCAAAACATAAGAAAAAATACCTAAGAGCGGTTTGCCTACATTAGACTTTTCTCCGGACATTGAGGTCAATATCAAAACAAAAATTTTTTTGCAAGAAAGCCATAAATCATGTGGACCCAAAGGCTGTGAATAGTTTATGCAAGGAATTAATCTAAGCAGATCTTTGAATGCAATTTCAAATGGCAAAATGCCAATATAAAATCTCTTGCGAGAATCTGAGATACCACAACAACTAATTTAAGGTATCAAACTTCCCGAATAAATCGATACACAGTAAGATCAAGAAGCGCTTTAACCACTACAAACAAATGCAAGTATCAAAAAGCCCTTTTGGAAGATAAGCTTAGCGTATGCGCAGTTCAAATGAATGTCTTGCCCAGGAGTTCATAGTCACAGTCCTCTCATACATGCACTAAGTCTTTTGTCAAATACTCTGGAACCATAGGCGTGACATTTCAAAGTACAATCAACCAACAGTGATAATATGAGATTGTTTTTTCTTTTCTAGTGGCATTTCATTTATATTCTCTCTTTTTTTAAGGTTTTGTGCATGTGTGCATGTTAGAACCGCAGACTTGGTAAGTCATTCAGGACTCAACTATATAATCTTCTATGGCGAAAACTAAAACCTTAACCCACTTCTGTTGGCTCAATCTTACGGAAGCCCAAGGATTAAGCTAAACAAGGCATCTATATTCTACATTCTAGCAAATCATCCGATTGAGAAGAATGTACATCACAAGAAATAAACAAGTCTTGATAACTCACCCAACTCCTTTGGAGCATGCGAGATTAGGTCCATAATAAAGGCGGACATCACGGACCTACACGAAAAAACAAGTCTACCATTAGATGAATACATCAAAACTTAATAGGGCGGAGAGCTTAACGTCTTGAGAAAAAGGATCAACGGCTCAAAAATTGCTTCATCACTAAAAATGATAATCACATGCTTGTAAGACATGAGTCAATAAAGAAGTGGAAGCACCCATACGTGTCAAACTATCAATAAAGAAGTGGAAGCACCCCATAAGTCACCTTCTTCTATTGATTTTGTTGCAAAAGTGTCATCATTTTCAATCCTTTCCGTAGCGTATCCTACAAATATTTTTTCTATGAGAACAATTGAACCTACATGACATGTAACTCACCTTTGCTACAAAAAAACTTACAATTTTTTGTTGACATTCTTCATTCGGTGGATCTCCATTTAAGTTTGTGTGGGTAACAATATATAGTTCGACCCTTAAGGTGGGCGACCAAGTTCATTTTCTAATCAAGATTGATAACCAATAAGGAAGATGAATAATAAAGTGTAATCTACTTGACTATAAGAGAAGTAGGAAAAACATAGAAAATGTAGTCACTAATTGGTGAGATCTGACGGCATAACTTCTTGATCCGCATGTATGAGCGCATTAACTTGGCCGACGGACATCTTTATTCCTCGTGCTTTAGTCTACAACATGAATGCATAGTTTTATTAGAAATGGTACACAACACTTCACATATTTGAAGATTGTATATGAGAATATAGAAACCTTGGTTTCTTCCTTCAGCTAGTGCTCCACAAGCCATTTCCACTATGTGATAGGAATTCTATTCCTACAACCATTAGCTATATTCTCTTGTTCAGAAAGATTCTCACCAAAGTAGGTTTTCTTTAATGTGTTTTTGAAGTCGCGCCATTTCTTTGAAGCAGATGCCATCACCCACTCTTTACATATTGGATCAATTGAAAAATATTTCTACAATTTTCACAATATTCTGTGAGCAAGAATATTAAACATCCAACAAATATATATGACAAACATAGATTATGAGAGCAAAGAAATTACGTTCACTAAAGTCCAAATCTTCTCCTTATCTTCATCTGGAACCATCCTCCAATCTTTGTGTTTTAAAAATATATCTCCTCCTTTGACTAGAACGGCAATGAAATTTGTAAAGTTGCAAGTTTTAATTCCACATGGTAGCCATCTTGATTAGTTTTGCACATTTATTTTTATTTTTCCACGACTTGCAATGATTGATTTCATCTTTGTAGGACCCCTTACATTTCTTTCCTTGGTCAGCACTGCTGCAATTTTGCAAGCCATATAACATAATCTAGTGTTTTCAGTAATAATACATTTCAATGAAGCTTAATAATTGGAACATACCTCGCCTCTCTTCTACAAGGTCATCACACTCATTTTGCCCACTACTGCGATCACCCACATAGTCATCCTCGATGTCATCATCTGTTTCTTCATTTTCCACAACATAATTTGGATCTGCAATTTCCTCCATATTAGGACGGGAATCCTGCATAAAAAATTTACCATGTTCAATCATATAAAGATGAAACAGTTAAATAAGTAATATTAGTACTTTTACCAAGCAGTATCTGGATCCTTCAAGTTGTGATGGCCTATCACTAGGAACAGGAATTGTTTTAAGGTTCAATCTCTTAAGGAGCTCATTGTTACTTCTATCGATTGTCACGATTCATCTCATATGGAGTTTTACTATTGGTTTGTTCTCTTCCCATTTTGCCATATTTATTCTGCTGACATAAAAAGTATTGTTAGATACATGTAATACATTGATGACAAAAAAATTACATGACATACAAAAATGAAAGGGGTCCTACAGCATAAAAAGTTTCAATCATCATATGATCCTCGTCTCTGGATTCCATGTCAAAAACATCTCTTGGATTTGCAAATACTACAGCATGCCACTCTGTATCTACCGGATCTTGGACATAGTATACTTGTGCGGCTTGTTTACAAGAATTAACTCGTCACAAATGTTGTTGTCTCTATATAGCAAGTGATTGAAATTCACAAGTGTAACTCCAAATTTGTCCATTCGAATGCGATTACCTCGAGCTGTATCAACTTGATCACACTTAAATAACACAATTGATCCTGTCCAGAGTAATTAAGTTCAATTATTTCTTTGATGACACCATAATATGTAACTACGCCCTTTTGGGGTTTTGGTCTTTAGCACTAGAAAACTTGATGTTTACGCAACCACACAACACCAAAATTTTGGGTGGTCTTTTCCTCACCATAACACTTTGTTTGAAACTTATAACCATTTTATAGCATAACTGCTATATTTGGTTACAATTGTATAAGTCTTACTAGCTAGGACTTGCAATTCTTCTGGAACTTCATTACCTTCAACAAGCAATTGATTAACCTATCATACCAAAAATAATGTCACATTAATATACTACAAGTATGCTATCTCCTTTATGTGTCGATCGCAAATTAAATTATATACTTACATATTGACCCAACCATGTGTGAAATGTTTCATGATGAATCGTTCTACATCAATCTTACTAAGATGTTTGTCGTTGAGAGAAAATCAAGATGTTTTACGCATATATTTTCAAAAATTGAGAAACAATAAAAGACTAATAAACATGTAACTCAAGGAGGATAACATACTTGACATATGGCCCAATGTGTTGATAGTTGGTTAAAACATATCTATGAGCTGAACCCATGATCGTTGTCCAAAGTGGTACTATAATTACCAAGCAAAGGTGGCCTATTCTTTTAAGATATGGGAGTTGATTTGGAACCATCAATATTTTCATCATTATCGGCGATCGGAATCGCCAACCACGAAATGAAATGGGGTTAGTGGAACTTGGGACGGCGGGGCTTGGCTCAGCGAAGAAAGGATTCGACCTTGCAGAAGGTCGGAGCTAAGCGGACAACGGCGTGTGGCGAGTTTATCTTGGTTCGAGCCTGTGAAGGTATGACTCTCTCCGATTACCTTGCGGTGGTGATCTTTGCTATTCTCAAGTATAGTGGCGTATTCTGCTCAAGCTTAACAATGGCGGTGTATGCGGTGCTCGAGCTCGATGTCCTGTGCCTTTAAGTTGCGCATCCTTAGCCTTATATCTTCGCGCTTATAGCAGACGGAGATTTTCCGGGTGGTGGTCTTCATGCGCATTAAGAATTGGCGACAACGCTCAGGACTGCCGCCTTGCTGCTTCGCCCCACGATCCCGTCTTGGTAACGCCGTTCAGGAATCAGGGGACAAGGCATGAATGAGAGCCGACTGAGCTCAAGGTCGTCGCGGATGCCGTGCTTTCGAGGGCATCTGGCGCTCTAGATCGCAGCGCCTCGGCGTCGCCCAAGTCGTGGCAGGGCCCCAGAGCAGGGAGCTCGTTGGCCGTCTTGTTGGCCAAGGGCCGCCCAACCCTCGTCGGCTAGCCCCAGGGCTTGGTCGAAGGGGCACAAAGCGACCTCGAGCCTCACATCGCGGGCATAGGGAGCAAGCTCACTGTAGGTCTCGATCCCTTGGCGAGTCGAGGCGAGACCACAAAGTGAAACCGGCCTCGACACTGGCGACCTTTGGTCTTAGCGATGGCGATGCAGATCTGAGCAATGGCGGACACTGAGGCGCCTCGAGTCCATGACCCGAGCCTCAGTGCGCCCGTCAAATCACGGTGGCGCGCCTTTGGCGCCATGGATTGGATTGTCGGCGCGCCCACGAACCGAGCCCACAACAACTCTTGAGGAAAAACTCACGATCCTACGCCGTCTTCCAAGCCTCTTCGCAGAAACAAGACTCCTCTTCTCCCTCGACCAAATTCGCTGCGATCACCATGGCCAAACTAGGGAGGAGCACATTGTCATTGGCGAGGATGAAGGAACTTCGAGACCACAGGGGTGATTGACTCGGTAACATGGTGGTTCTTAGGCGAAAGCCAGAAACTGCGCCCTAGGGACAGCGAGATCATCTGCACCGAAAGCATTACGCTCTCTTGGTCTGCGGACCCGGAGAGCGAGTTCATTCTGGCCAGTCCTCTCTAGGCTGCGAGATCGAACTAATCAACTTTGGTGCCAAACTCCGTTCTCCTTCTCACCATCTTCTCCCACATGCGAGGGTTCCTAGGAGTCCTTCCACCCCTCGCTCTTCTTCCGTGCTTGACCTCTTACGCTCAGGAAGGACCCGTGGTGGATGCCTCTACTTTCAAGCGTGGGTAGGGCTCAAGTGGTCCTTCCCAAGTTTCAACCTCGGGACTCCCTCGGTCCATGGTCGGGCGGTGGTTCTACTTGAAGAAGGGGAAGTCGACCTTGGCTGGTGTCTGAGGGACCCCATTCTGGGAAGAAGGAGACCGGGAGGCGGACGACCTCGAGGTCGACGAGGAGGCCATTCTTTGTCATACACATCTGCGCCATCTTGGCAACCTCACCGGCGGCGATGCCAGCGATTTCTGCGGGAGCAGGGTGTCCCCTCTGCGAAGGAGGATGCATCCGTTCCATGAGATCCACGAGCCACGACGACATGACCAGCGAGGGTATGTCAGTAAGCCTTCTTGCCTCGAGGTTTTGCTCGAGTCCGTCCTCGATCTTCTTTTGATGGTCGTTTCCCTTCGGCGCCGAAGGAGTCTGGATCGCCGCCGGGATGAGCGAGATGTTCGGGAAAACTGGCGCCGCGACTATGTTATTGACGACCCCATCTCGAAGACGTGCTCCGCGTAAGGCGAGGTAAGCCACCAGAGCCAAGCTCTCAATTCAGTGTCGCGAGGCCCTTCTTGAACCTCGCATGCTCGCGGGACCATCGGGGCTCGAGAGAGCGAGGAGGATGCTCCATTGCCCGTGAGGGCAAAACAGAAAGGGAAAAGAGGTCTCCCCTGGGAGCTGGCGCTGGAGGTGAAAAACCCCCGTCGAGTGGGGTGACCGCCTTGCATAAGATTCCCATGGTGAGCCCCGAGCCCATGCTCGCGTCCTTTGTTGTGATATGCTCTCCCTTGCTGCGTGAAGCCAGTGACAGTCGCCGCCAGGACCTCGAGCCCCAACCGGCCAGAGGTGCCCAAGCTCGGCCCCAGGGTCGCCGTTGCGGATAGCGTGGATCCGTAGCGAGCTCAAGCCCCGGCCGGTGGGCGTGTGCAGAGTGCCCCTGACATCGGGGCAACAAGACCTCGCGCTGCCCTCGACAAAGCGGGCCGATGACTCATGTAAGTCTTTGGCTTTTCCGGTTCCTCTGCCCCCCGTGCTTTTCGGGCTTAGTGTCATTTCTTGATCGCGGACCTCGGCGCCCGCTTTCGAAACTTCTCGTTTGATGATGGCTGTTTGTCGGGCGAGTCCGAGTCAACGAGGAGGAGGATTCCTATGTCTTGGCCTTGCCGTCCCTCGGGCGAGGCGTACTCCTCCCGAGCCCGAGGCGGCCCGGTCGGCGAGTTCGACCAAGGGCTCAACGACTCAGCAGGAGGTCGGCCGCGACCAGCGAGGACTACGGCCTTTGGCGAGGCAGACGCCGTCATTGTCGTGACCCTCCCGAGAGTCGATCTGGAGGAGGTCCCAGAGTGCCTTAGTCGCGGCCAGAGACACCCAGGCTCGCCCGACCACGGCCGCTCCGAACATCGAGGTCGATGGCGCCACAAATACCGAAGATGGCATGTGTGTGGATGCATCTCGGTCTGCCGTGGTCTGTGTCTGCGGCGAGGCCTTAGCACCCGAGCCATGGAGGTTGACCGTGCTGAAGGAGAGGCGCGGTGGATCCGACCGTCGTTCCCTTAGTGTCGGAGGCGAGCGAAGTCCCGACCTCGCGGGTTGGGACCGACGTTGCTGCCGCATCCGCCCCTGTCGGCGAGTTGAACCCACCGGAGGAGGCGGCAAAACTCCAGGTCACCACCGGCGCGGAAACTAAAGGTCCTAGCCCAAGCGCGCCGGTGGTGGTCGTGGTCGGCCTCACCTCAGGAGTGCCAGGCGTCGAGCAGGAAGAGATCTCACGCACGCGCATCGACAAGCGTGAAGAGTTCACCCGTGCATGCCTCGAGGACCACCTACGTGTGGTAAGGACCCCCCTTGCACACCTTGCAGTAGGTTAGCCTGAGTTCCCTTGTTTCTTTTCTTATTTTGGGCCACCCTTCCTGTCATGAAGGCGATCGGCAACATCTCCCAAGTTTGCAAGGCCTTCAAGAAACCTAACGTCTTGAGGGCCTCTGAGCGTGGTGGGGCGCGGGAGGTGGCGCTCCAAGTTCGCCGAGACCATTGAGGTCGGCGGGGGGGCTTCGGCGAAGACCGAGGGCTTAGCGACCTTGAGACGATGAGGCGCGAGAGATAGCCTGCGAGCTCGAGCGGACCGGGGACTCGGCGTGAGCATGGCTACAAGCGCCGTGGAGCAAGCCTTGATCGGCCAAAGCGCTCGGGCAGCGGACCAAGGTCGGCTGGCTGAGAAGGCGCCCGCCAGAGCGAGGCATCTTCCTCGGCAGGCGTCCCGAGCTCGAGGCCAAAATCTTGGAGCTTGAAGGGAAGCTTGGCGCTAGCATAAAGCGCTTCGGCAGAAAGCGGACCAAGGTCGAGGCTGGAGAAGGCGGCTGCCGCAGGCGTCTTCCTCGATGAAGGCGTCCCAGAGCTCGAGGCCAAGATCTTGGAGCTTGAAGAGTGGGCGCGCCCGACAAAGCGGCAAGGAGTGCCTTGGCCCAACTCCAAGATGAGCAGCGGCCCAGTGCGGGCGCCTCAAGAAGCCCTCGAGTGCAGGCGAGCTATCGACCTTGAGGGCCAAGGTGGCCAGAGCTCGAGGAGGCTTGCCATGAGATGGCCAACACAAAAGCAGCTTAAAGCAGAAAACTCTAATAGAGCCACATTTCTTTTGGGGACAACGACCTCTTTGTTTCAAGTTTGTTAGTCGAGGATTTTGGTGTCACTCTCCTTAGGTCATTTTAAACGATATGCCCTTATCTAGCCCCGTTGGGTCCAAGGTCGAAACAGCAACGACACTGGGCACAAGATTTGAAGCGAGCAAGCGACCACGACCTCTGAGTTGGGAAAAGGTCGAGAGAAAGCAAAGCGTGACACAAGCTAAGCGAGATGGTCACACGGGTGATGTTGAATCACGACCACTGACCGTGCGCCTTTGCTCAATGGTCAAAGCTGCGAGGCTTGTGGCTCGAGCAGAGCAACGAGGAGGAAGCTGGATTGCGAAGAAACTCGGCTTATGTGTGGATTCGACCCTTTGGGGTGAGCAGCTAAGCTATAGCCTTCAGACCAAGTGAGTCTGCGATTGCGAGTCGTGCGAAAAAGTCTCGGACAACAATGCCGATGTAGTCACAAGCGAAAAAAGATACAAGGGCTAGAATGGAAGAACATCTTTCTTGAAATTTAAGGTATAGAGGTTAAAGATAAAACTTTGAAGTGATCTATGTTCCACGAGCTAGAGCTCTCGCCATCGGGCATCGCTGGCCAAGTGGCCCGTGTGATCTGTTAAAACAACTCTATAGGGGCCCTCCACAGTGGGGATAACTTGTTGGTGTTGGATGGTGCACGAATCCGTCTCGGGGCTAAGTCCCCAACAAGGAGCTCCTAGGTCGTGCAAGCCAAGAGCGCATGTCTGCGAAGGGCTTCGCGGTAGTCGTTGATCGTGCGATGCCGCGACATCTTACTTCTTCTCTGAGGAGCAAGGTTGAGGCAGATTCGTGCTCAAAGTCGACACAGTCGACCAAAGTGACCTGGCGAGCCAGCGTAACCTCGGGAGGCGGGGCGACTTACATCTGCGAACACGGTTTGGAAGGTGTGGACCTTGTAGCTCGGCTAGCGATGAGTGCGAATAGACCCGGAAGGCGGTGGGAAGTTCGTCCACCGGTATTTCCGTGGCGTTCGAGCTCATCGCAACTTCGTTTCTTGGCATACTGGGCGATTTGTCGTTGGCGCGTTCGCCCGCTCCGTTGCTCACGGGGTGAGCTCTGAGCGAAGCATACTTTGATCTGAGGTCTCGCAAAACTCTGGAACAACTCCTTTGATAAGAGTACCATTATCGGTGATAATTTTGCATGGAACCCCATACACGGTCACCACGAACAAGCGGAAAAAAGCGGATGACCACCCGAGCATTGATGGTGAGACGGTTCAACCGATCCACTTGGTAAAAGTGTCAGCAACAGCGAACGAGACATCTTACCCCGACCACGAGGAAAAGGGCGAGGATGTCCATTACGTCGAGAAAGGCCAAGCGGCGGGATGATCTGAAGTCGCGTATCGGGGTTGATCGACTTTGAGCGGTGAATGGCATGCTCGGCAGTCGCAGACGATATCACGGGCATCTGAGCGCGAAGATAATAATACCCATCTGGAAGGCCTTGCGACCATCGTCTGTCTGAAGAGTCGCCCAGAGGCTGAGTGGATGTCTTTTAGCAGTACCACCCTCCTCCATAGAGATGCACCGCGTCGGGACCTTTGAAACATTCCGCTGTGTGGCGTCCCTCGGCGGCGTGTATAAACTCACCCGTGCTTGATCCTGCTCCTCTCGGCGGGGTCGAGGCGATGAAATCGCCCCTTGCAAGGAAATTATAAATAGATTCAGCCGAGGAGGGATACCTTCCACCACAATGAGCAAGACCTCTTGGTGGGAGATCGAGAACGCCAACATCTCGAGGATGACATCAGGCGGGATCCGTCGTCGAAAGAGCCGAGCTTGGAGAGGAAGTCGGCCTTTGGAGTTATCCTTCTGGGTATGTGCTTGAGCTCGGGTTCTAGAACCATTTCTCCATCTTGCGCGCCGGCTGGGTACTTTGACGCCGAGTCTCCGAACCTTTGGTACTCCTTGTTGTCTTGATTGGCAGACAGTAGAGAGTGCCTGACGACCAACAAGCCTACGCCCGATGCTTCTGAGCTCGCGAGCCGCCAAAAAACCGTATTCGCCACATTGTTGGTGCGCGAAACCCAAAAGCGAACTCGTACCTCAAGTGGTCACAGCGGGGTGATAATAAAGATTCGAGCCGGCGCTTGAAGGACCTTGAGCCATCGAAGAACATGGTCGGGGCTTTTCTTCCCCAATCTCGGGCTCGGACGCAGGTTGCGGCGTCTGCTTTCGACCACAAAATCGGCAAGCACGAGATTTGATGGCCGTTCGAGCTCGACACGGACGCCAATTCCGCTGACTCCATGGCCCACTTGGCGGTCGCCTTGCCGTCACAGGTTCATAAGATGTCGGCGGAAAATTGCTCGGGACAACCACGAGTCGCTGGAAATAATGTCGAAGCTTGCGCGAAGCCATGAGGAAGCGTCTGACAGTTTTTGTACTGCGGGTAGCGCTCCTTTAGGCCGTGCAAGGCTTGACATAATAGATCGGGTTCTTTGGGATCACTGTTCAGCCACCGGGATATGCAGCGGCTTGGTGGTGGCGCAGGTAAAGCGGCAACCTCTCGTGGGATTCTTGGTCGTGGCAGGGTGGGGTTGCGGTATACCTTCAACTCGTCGAAAGACGCTCGCCTCGAGGCCCTCGAAGCTCCATTGCTTGCGCAGAGCACGGAAGAATGGAAGCCCGCGCTCGCCGAGCCTCGAGATGAACCTGCTGAGGGCAGCCATGCGGCCGGTGAGGCTCTGCACTTGCTTGACCAAGGTCGGGGGTGCCATCTTCTCGATCGCCTCGATCTTTTCCGGGTTCGGGCCAACCCTCGAGCCCCCGATCATGTAGCCGAGCACCTTTCCTGGCCTTGCGCCGAACATGCACTTCTCGGGATTGAGCTTGATCTGGTGCCTATTCAGGTTGGCGAAGGTTTCCTCGAGGTCCGAGCGTGAGTAAGCCCGGAGGGCTCTTGACAATGATGTCATCCACGTAGACCTCAAGGTTTCGGCCGATCGAGGTCGAACATCTTAGTCATCGAATGACTGAAGCGTGGCCTGGCGTTCGCGGAGACCAAGCGACATGGTGCGTGTAGCGATGGAGTGCGAGCGGCGTGATGAGCGATGTCTTGCTCTCGTCGTCAACCGCTAGCTTCATTTGGTGGTACCCGAATAGGCATCTAGGAAGCTTAGCATCTTAGTGTTCGCGATGGAGTCGGCGATCTGGTCGTCTTGGCGAGGCGGAAGTTGTCGCCGGACGGGCCGAGTTCAACCTGTGTGGTCCGCATCCTCCATTACGCCCTTCTTCTGAGGCGATGACCGGGTTTGCCAACCATTGGAGATGGTCGACCTCGCGAATAAACCCGGCCTTCAAAAGCTTGTCAAGGTTCTCCTTGATGACCGCAACCTTCTGCGGAGAAAGCGACCACGGCTTACGCCATGCAGGCGGCGATGCAGCTAACTGCGGCTTGTGCTCGATCACCTCCCTCGGGACACCGGGCATGTCGCGAGCTCCCAGCGAATATGCCCTTGTTGGCGCGGAGGAAGGTGGCAGCTTCAGTTCTATTTGGAACTCGGCTCGGCGGCTATGGATGCACTGGTCGGGTCGTTCTCCTCGAGAAGCCTGACCTTCGTCGCCCGATGGGCTGGATTGCCGCCGATGAGCATTTTTATCGTCACCTCTGGGCCTCACTAGGGCAGCATCTTGCAAGGGCCAAGGCCTTGGTCTCGCATAGCGTCGCCCGCTTTGTGAAGTGCGCCCTTGCGGTTATGCGCCCGTTAGGACGAGCGACTTCATACAAATGGCCATAGTGGTTGGCGCCATGAACTTGATCGGGCGCAGGCCGCGAAATGGCGTTATGCGGGAGGTCCCCTCGACCACCTCGAAGGTGATCAGCTCGGTCGCGAGTTGGCGAGTCGCCCGAAGGTGACGGAAAGACCACTGCCCCAAAGGAATGGTCGAGCTTCGGGGGCGATCGAAGAAGGGACGGCGATGTTCTTGACCTTCGGCCAGGAATCGCATCCGGTCAGCGAACACACTGCGACAAGTTAAAGGAACTACCACCGCCGACCATGACCACGGCCAGAGCCACAATGTTCTTGATGGTGAAGTCCACGACGAAGCGGTCTTCAAATCTCGGGCCATACCTTGAAGTGTGTCCTCCGGGGAAAAAGGTGATGGTGGCTGACCCACTGCTGTCTTTGCTCGATGGGCTTCGTGGCGACACAGTAGATGGTTAAGTGAAGTGACCTTGAGCTCATGGCTGGGCTGAGTAATGACGAGCCATCAAAGATAACATCGATCTGGCGCTTCGCCATCTTTGGAACTCTAGGTCGAAGGTCGTCACGGTCGCCCGGCATTCACCTGTCCGGGTGGGCGTCTTCTTTTCGATATACGGGGCATTTCCCTCGACCATCATAAAAAGCTTCTAGTTGCTTTGCCAAGCCACCGCAAGTTAAGTAGGTCGTTGCCGGCCTCCCTATAAACAGTGAACTTTGTTTCATCGTATCCGGGCGCCCTCGGCCCCTGCGTTCGACATCGGCCCACGGGCCGGGCCGTCGGCCCTCTTTGGGGCGGTTACGTACTGACGAGTCGAGGCCGACCTTGGCGGTCGGGACCCCTCCGAGCTTGATCTCGGACTTCAGGACCCTTGTTGGCCGTCTGCCAAACGATCACGGTGGCGATCCACGCCGTTCTGCGGTCGCGCTTAAGCTTCTTGGCGTGGCGTGCGTGGTCGGCGCCCTTGGAGTTGGAAGGGCGACCTACGTGGGGTTCAAGCCAAGCTTACCTTGGTAAGTAGTCATATTTCGGCCAGACGGCGTCGTCGCATCAGCGTCTGCGCTCCGCCATACGGAAAAAGCTTGTTGTTGAGCCTCGAGGTGATCTCGGGTCCTCGGTAAGGCGCCAATCGCGGATCTGCGAACTTGAAGCTTTTATGACGGCTTCATCGGAGATGCTCGGAATTAGGTTCCTTGTGCGGATAAATCACCACACGAAGTCATGGAGCGGCTCATTCTTGCCTTGGATGGCGCGATCCAGGTCCTTCTCCCTCCTCGGCGCTCATGCTGACTCACGAAAGTTGGAGCGGGGCGTTCTGATTTGGCGCCCACGACACGAAGCAACCGGGCTTACGGTTGAAGAAACCCGACTCATATGCACACCCGTCTAGCGCGTCGGAGAGGTAATTAGCCATGGCGAGCTAAATCGCCCCGGCGCCGAGGATGGCGGTCGAATAGATAAACGAGAACTGCGTGGGTTCTTGGTCCCCATCGGCGCTCTATCAGCGCCCGGCTTGAATCGGCGGCGGCGCTATCTGACGAAGGTCATCGAATCGCCATCGGTTAGTAGGCGGGAACAGTCTTGTGCCGGGTGTGGTCGTTGCCAACAAGGCCCTCGGCTCTGGGACTCGGTCGAGCTGCCCGTGACTCGACCTTTGGCGAAACGACCATGGCGCCATGCAGGAGTCACACAGGCGATGGCGCGGCGATCTGGACCTTCGGGTAGCGGGCGGAACATCTGAGGAAGGCCCCACGATTCACTGCTTGGCGGCCAAGCGGGCTCGTGAAGCTCGGTTACTTTGACCCTACTGGGTGGCGCGCGGGGCGGCGGCGTGGCGGCGTCGAAGCCTCGTCGAGATATTTGGCTTTGGCGAGAGGGCTTCTCTGCGTGAGGCGTCCGTCGGGTCTTGTTGGCGGCAGCGTGATGAGTTGTCATCACTCCTCGAGTGGGTCACGAGTGATGACCGGTCTTTCGCGGAGGTATGACCTCGGTGGCGGCTGATCGAGCTCTTTGGCGAGGCTCGGCCAAAGTTCGACCTCGCCCTATCGGGATCGACCATGATCCGGGCGATAAGCCATGAGGCGCTCTCTGAAAAATGCAGGATGCCTAGAAGATCGGCGGCCTTCCCTGGTCCTCCGTCGGGCGGTTATAAGCAGTTGATGGCGACATGCGATCCGTGGCGTCCTCGAAGTGCGTGGGTCACGGCCGTCATGGCCGTACTCGCGCCTTGTTGTCGCCATCAAGGCGTCTTTGCTTTCGCGTGGTGGTGGCGGTAGCGAGGGGCCTTGAGTGGTCGCGCCCGAACCACGCTCGAGGAATGTCCGTTGATGAAGCGCCCACGCTCCCAAGTTCTTAGTGTTTTCCTGCGAATGAAACAAAAGCCAATCAGACCCACGGTGGCGCCGGTTGTCGGCAATCGGAATGTAAGCGAGAAATGAAATGGGGTTAGTGGAACTTGGGACGAAAAAGCTTGGCTCAACGAAGAAAGGATTCGATCTTGTAGAAGGTCAGACTAAGCGGCAACAGCGTGAATGAGAGTTTATCTTGGTTCGAGCCCTATGAAGGTATGACTCTACTCCGGTTGCCTTGCGGCGGTGATCTTTGCTATTCTCAAAATGCGATGGCGTATTACGGCTCAAGCTTAACAATGGCGATGTCGGTGCTCGAGCTCACGATGTCTGTGCCTTTGAGCTCTTGTAACATCCCAATTTTTGAATTTTCAATAATTAAATATTATTTTATTGCAATCTATGATTTTTGTGAATTTTCTAGAATTAATTGGATTTTCTGAGATTTATTGAATTTATTTTGAATTACTATATATGGCCTTTTGTTGAAATTAATTTTAAAAAGAAATATTTAAAATAAAGTTTGCCAAAAATATTTTATATGAGTATAGAAGGTCTCGAAGTATTTTTGGAGATTTCTTTTTCTCTCCGGGATCGAACGGATTAGGATTAGGTTGATGTTCGGTGCGGTTCGGATGGCGTTTTGCTTTGCATGCATCGGCCACAGACTCGAGACTTCGTGAAGAGTTTTCTTAGTTTTCTCCAGGCGTGAGCGGCTTGGGCTCTAAGCGCTTGCTTGAGCTCATTGAGGACTCGAGTCCTTCCGAGGCGGGAGGAGCGCCCTAGCCTATTAAGTGGCGTGGCGTCACCAAAACGCATGCAACCAAAACCGTGGCGTTTTGAGCTAGGTGCACCGTCGTTCGGAGAATTGCGCGAAACGACAAAGCGCCGCGGAAGCTTCGCCTTCTGCGGGTTGTCGCCGAGGCATGCTTAGGATCGGTGCCATTAGCTTCGCCTTGTCGAAGCATCCGTCTTGGCAAGTAGTTTAGCCGAACATCGCCGAGGAAGGAGATCGCCGTCGGGATCGTCGTCTTCTTGAGTCCGTGAGTTTTTACCTGTGATCCATCCATTGCCGATCGGAAGTTTAAATCGGTAAGCGGATCCACATTTGGCTGAGATCTTGCGCATCACTTGAACCGGTAAGTCTCTCGGATTATAACATCGACCATTGGATCGTAGATGAAGGGTCTAGATCGTGCCACGTCGGTTAAGTGCCACGATTAAAGTGAAGAGTAGCGATCGTCGGATTTGGATCGGGCGGGGGATGTTAAGCCACGTCGGTGATTAAATAGTAAGCGTTGGATTGATAATCAAGGGTCTAGAATTTGCCACGTCTCGTCCGTACATTTGAGGCGGGAAAAATCAGAATTTTCTTAACAAAAATAATTCAAGTAATTCGGGATTTATGAATTTAAGGATTTTTCAAGAATTTCAAACTTCTAAATGCTATAACTTTTGCATATGAACTCCGATTGAGGTGATTTAAATTCCTAAAAATTTTTAAAATTGAGATCTTTCTAATGGTGGCTTTTAATTGAATTTTTGAGTTCATTTGTTCTTAGTTTTGTTGTTTATTTGCTATTTCTTCTCGATTCGCGTAGACGTTCAATTGTGCGAAGGTTCCGGAGGAGGAGTTTACAACTCAAGGATATTTTTGGGATCAATACCAGGAGCTTAAGCAAGGCAAGTTGTGGTTTGATCATGTTGCACCCATAAATTAGATTGCATACTATTTTGATTTACCTTATCACTTGTTATTTTATGTGTATAAATGATTTCAACATAAGTTTGGGATTAGCTACCGTGCCCTTTGAATTACACCCTACCTTGCTAGTTGTATGCCATGATCCACTTGTCACCCTAGGTTGGTTTACTATAGTTGGTTAATAATGAAATCAACATGGATGGTTAGAACGAACTAGAGTGCTTAGCCATGCCACGTCATAACATGTACATGAAATATTGATTATTAATCTTGATTAATGGAATATGGAACATTATCATGGATATGTGTGTCATGTGTAGTCTACGAGAAGATTGAGTTGTTGTGGCGAGGAGGTCACATAGCGATGTTGAATTAATGTAAAGCATGTGATGCTTGGTAATCAGCAGGGTGGTAATAATTTTTGGATTGAAGCAAGTGGAAGGGGCAAGTGTGCGGGTGGGCTCGGTGGAGCTGAGGGTATGTGCAAGTCTTGCTTTAATCAATCCTAAGGACTTAACCTTGCGAGTCTTTGACTGAGTCTATCATGCAACCACATATACATTATGGGGCGACCTAGGCGACTAATTTGCAAATGCTTAACTTGAGTGCTATCGTGGTGGCGTGAGACGGGTGGTGGTAACCGATCCATGCTCAGGAGTGGCTCACATGGCGCAAGAGGGGCCACTGTTGTGGTGGTGTAACCCTTTAGTGTTGAAACCTTAGCGGGTAGCCTTGGGTTAAGAGGATGCATTGTAAAGGCTTTGTTATAATCGTTCACTGTGTGGTGCATGGTTGTATCATGTGGGTAAAGTGCACAACCTCTGCGAGTGTACAAACTATTAGGATAGCCGTGCTCACGGTATTGAGCAAATGCTAAAATTCTGATCAAGGGTAGTTAATTAAAATGAACAAGCTGTTATGGGATGGCGAGGATGCCATGTGGATAATGGAACTTGATTTAGGATGGAAAACTTGGGTTTACTTGAGAATCACTAAATCTATTTACTTGTTATTATTTGTTTCTTGTCTTTTCAATCTATGTATCGTATGTGTTCTTAAATCTTTGCTTTATTGCAAATGAGCCTTAGCCTTTCCTTTGGAATAAGCACGCATATAGCTATGATAGCATTGCATTACATGCACAACTTGTTGAGTGCGTGTTGGTGTACTCACCCTTGTAACAACCAACAACGGTGGAGGAATCTTCATTGTTATTGGAGGAGGACTTCGGCGGATCGTGTCACTAGGCCAATCCTTGTCGATCGCTTTGTGGTGTCTTGATGGGACATCGTTTTCTCTTGTCTTTCATTGCATTTGTCTCATTGGTCTTACTATTGCCTTGTAGGGCTGAATATGGTAAGTGATCATAAGATCGTACACTAGTTATATTCAATAAATAAAGTCTTATTATTCTTATCGTTGTGTATGATATGATGCTTACCGATGTTAAAATTTGTGTGCACTAGCGATTGATCCTAGGACTAGTGCGGTAAAACCACGATTGGATTGAATTGGTGAATCGGGTCCTCACATTACCGCGCATCCTTAGCCTTATATCTTCCCCTTCGTAGTGGACGGAGATTTTCCCAGTGGTGGTCTTCATGCGCATTGAAATTTGGCGGCAACCGCTCCGGACTGCTGCGCCGCTTGCTTCACCCCACGATCCCACATCTTGGTAACGCGTTCTGGAATCAAGGGGACAAGCCTGAGCGAGCCGACCCAGAGCTCAAGGTCGTGCGGATGCCGTGCTTTCGAGGGCATCTGGCGCTCTAGGTCTGCCGCCTCGGCGTCACGCCCAAGTCGTGGCGGGGCCCCAGAGCAGGAGCTCGATTGACCGTCTTGACCGGCCAAGGTCGCCCAACCCTCGTCAATCATCATGACCTCTGCAAGTAAACTTGGTTTGACAACCATGTAGGTAGTGTGAGCAAAAAGTAATGCTTTCATCTAGCACATAGCCCTCAACAATGGATCATACAGGTAACTCCGGTGCCTAACCATTGATTTTAATTTTTAAGATACCTACAATTAAAATATACTCCTTTAGTTTATTAAAAGGTATGCACATATAAATATATGAGTATAACAAAGTCAACACACCTCTCAATAGGATACATAATTCAATAATGTCTTTGGTCATTAGCCTAGCTTAGGTTGGAAGATGGACACACAAATGGACCATGATGTCAAAAATGATGGTGGGAAAATCATCTCAAGGCGGCAAAGTGTTTGACAACTTCAAATTCTAACTGCTCCATATCTCTCACATTAATAACTTTGGAGTACATTTGCTTGAAAAAGTTGTAAGCGAATCAATCTTGTACAAACCTTCTTAGGCAAAATTCTTCTTATTGCCAGAGGAGCAAGTTCGCATTATAATATGACAGATCATGACTCTTAAGACCAATAAGCTTCCTTTGATCAACCAAAACCTTGCTATGTAGATTAGATGCATAGCCTTGGAAATTGACTTGTTTTAATACTTCATAGAACATTTTTTTCTCTGATGGTTTCATGGTGTACATCATTTGGTGGCAATTCAGGTCTTATTCCCTTTGCAATTGGATGGAGGTGCAGTGCGATACCCATTTCTTGGAGATCAAGTCGAGAACTTAGACTATCCTTTGACTTTTATCAATATTTAAAAGAGTATTCACAATGTTATCAAACACATTTTTCTCGATATACATTGGATCAAGATTATGTTGTATTAAAAGTGTTTCCCGATAAGGTAGCTGAAAGAAACAAGATCTCTTGTGCCACTTAGGTTGAATTTCCCCATCCCCGGCGTCGCTTCTTTGAGCGTTTCTTCTCTTCTAACTTTCCGGAGACTACCGTAAATCTTTTGTCTCCTCGGACACATCATATCCGAGAATTGGGGTAGGAGCTTCTCTGAGCTCTTTAGTACCATCAAATGATTTTGCATCATTTCTAAACCTATGACCCAAAGGTAGGAATCTCTGGTGACCCATGTAGCATGCCTTACGCCCATGCTTTAATTTTAGATAATGAGTTCGAGTGGCAAGTAGCACAAGCTACATCTCTATTAGTTTTTCTTCGAGAAAGGTATGCATTGCAGGTAATCACTAATGGTCCATATTATTGTAGCACGTAGTGTGAACCATTCGAGGAAAATTGCATCAAATGTCCGTATGCCTTCATGGAACAAGTGATCAACTTCTACCACTAATAGTTGAAGATAAACATCTATATTATTTCCGGAGATTTGGGCGGAGAGATCGGCAAGGAAAGAATGAAATTTGATGACTTCATACATATCCATGGTGGAAAATTGTATGGAATCAAAATAACAGGCCATATGCTATAGGACACCTTTGCAGAAATCTTGAATGGGTTAAAACCATCTGAAAGACCATGTGGAGGTCTATCCTTGTGTGTGATGAGTAATTGACAAGATTTGAGATTGGATTGATTTGAAATTGAGTTTGATTTGAATTGGATCTTCAAATTGAAGCAATTTGAGTGTTGGTTGCTTTTCATAGTGCTACTGGCCTAGGGCGATATGCCGGACCATTGAGCATAATTATGATTGATTAATGATTTTGCTTGATGCAATGCACTCTTGTGAGTGGTTGCATGGATTGACTTTGAGTCAAGTCATGGACTTGTGCTCGGATCGTTGTTTGTTTATTAGGTATGCGAGGTGTTGCTCGAGGGCGAACGTGGTCGATGTGGGACCGGAACTAGGTTCATGGAGGAACGAGGTTCGGGACTAGGTTCGAGGAGGAATCGAGGTCTGGTGGTCGAGGATGTCATGCGGGGCGTTCGGGCTGAAGAACATGCACATGGAGGCTGGTTAGTCACGTGTGTGCGGCGGGTGGGCGTCTGGCGTGCAAAAACTGTATGTGGGCCATGTTGGGCCAAGTGGAATTGTATACAAACTGTATTGGGCCATGTTGGGGCCAAGTGGAGTTATATCTGAATTCTTTATGGTTGCTTCGATATAAATAGGGAGGTGTCTCTGTTTATGTGAGCAAGGAATTAGGGTTTGTACTCTTTTATGTTGGAGTATTGTTAGACAAAAGAAATAAAGAGTTTTTTTTGGCGGTGGCTCGACCGTTTTCATCTGACACTTTTTGGTGCGGCGGTGGAAGCTTGCCATTTTGATCGTCAATAATTTTGGCGGCGGCAGTACATCAACGGCGACTTCTTCTAAGCGTGGCGACTTGATTCGGCGTCTCGGCGGATGAGTACTGCGGCGCGGCGTGAAGAAAAATCTGGCGCCTTGCTCTGGCGTCTGGTCACTGAGCGGCATTCTCGTGAGTTCTTTGCAACTAAGCGGGAGCTGCTGGCGGCTGGATAGGTCCTGCGACAAGGGCGTCTTGCATGCACATACTTGTGACTTATTGGTTCTTGCATGCACGAGCGTCTGGCGATGACTAGAAGCTGTGCCAAAAGTTCCTGCTGGCGACTAGAAGATTAGTTTTGGCCTTCTGGTTCCGCATGCATGCTTGGCGTGAGGAAAAATCAGGGACTTTTCTTGGTGGCTGGGAGGTCGTGCAGCAACTAAGCCTCGAGAAATAGAAGGGCGACTAGCAGTTGGACTCCCGGAGTCCAGATTGTTCTTCGTTGCAGTCATTGTGTTTTTTGCATGCGTGAGATGCTGGCAACTAGTAAAAGGTTGCATGCATGCATGTTTTTTGTGACAAGATAATTTCTAGCGCCGAGACCTCCTGAGCACATGCGGCTGGACTTCCCCGTGCTTGGTGATCTTCTGGCGGCTAGAGACCTTCTGGTGGCTTGAGAAGAACTTCTGCATCAATATACTTTGTGATCAACACATCTTGGTAATCTCATTCTTTGTTTATATGCATGTTTCCCTCTGAGATTGATCCATAATTTCATTATAATAATTTTGGTTTGATCGGTTCAAAAACTGTCTAGGGCATCTAGTAATTGATCTTAAAAGTTTGATTGGTTAATTCCTTGTAGATTTTGTTTAATCTCATAATTAGGGTTTGATCTATTCTCGTCATTATTTGATACAGTCAACTTTCAAAGGTCATAACTCTAGATCCGTATATCCGATTGAGGTGATTCTTATTGCATTAGTTTAGGATTTGAATCTAGTTTATACAGTTAAAATTTTATGTCAATCCGACGGTTGGATCTTCAGGAATTATGGTTTTAGTGAACGTCTATTAATCTGTTTTTTGTTGAAACCGAGAGCAATATTTCATAATTAATTTAGGAGGTTTTGTGAATCAAGAAAATTTTGATTTTAGCTTCCGCTCAATCATTCACCCCCCTCTGATTGTCGCCATCCGATCCTACAAGTGGTATCAGAGCCGGTTTTGCTCTTCCATAGATCTTGACGGTCTCGAGAGCCATGGTGACGAACAAGTATTCCACAAGCCTCCAATTTTTTCGGTGTTGATTTTTCTTTTGGAAATCCGGATGGAGTCATACATCACTGCCGGGGCTTCTGATATGGCGAAGGTGAAGCTCCCATATGAGGTTCTGCCGATGAGAACGTCCACGGCGGCAATATGGTGACGTTGAGGCAAATGCTAAGGCGAGAACATTCTCATACGAGGGACTCGGCCGCGATGAGTATGATCGATTTCTCACCTTCGCTCATACGAGATTTGGGTAACCCTCGATGCTTACCATGAGGCACTACTCAAATCAAGACCGTGAGCGAGACGATTCAAGCGAGTACAACAAATTTGAACAACGCTGGTGAGAGTCTCGATGAGTGCTTTGGTCGGTTTACCAAGATTTTGGCGACCTCGAAGCGATCGGTTGTATATACTGACTCGGACAATGCTCGGCATTTCTTGACCGCTTTTCGACCTTCGGGTTTGGGAGATGAAGGTGACCACCATCAAGGACACCAGCGATTTGTCGACTCGACTCTTGGCGGGCTTTATTCCGTCTCAAGACTCATGAGATTGATGTCGTCTCCGGAAGATGAAATCTCGATCGATGTCTTTGGTCACCGATCCCATTGGGTCCTCTTCTGGATTTTCTCTTGACTTTGCTTACGGTTTTCTCTCTCCGCTCTTTGCGGCGTAGCGATGAAGTTTCGGAACAATTTCGAGAAAATGAGCTTGCTCTTGTCGCTCGAAAATTTTCAATATTTACAAAGAGAATGAGAGAGAGGAAGAGAGGTGGCATGATCACCTACTTGAGTGTGGTGGCCCCAACCACATTCGAGCGAATCCCCTTAAGCCGGAGAAGAGCAAGAACGGCGTCGGTTTGGGCAAGAACGACTACACCGACAAGAACCGCAACAAAAGCCTCCACTCGTGAACCGGCGCATGAGAAGAAATACCGCAACTTCTCCAAGAACAAGAAGGCTGTTCCACCGCGTCCTCGCCGCCTCGGCGACATCAACCTCTCCGACACGGAGACATGGAGCGCGGCAGGCGAGGATGATCCGCAAGAGAAGAAAGGTGGCGGCGACTTCTCGGCATGTGCTTCATGGCGAGCACCATTGAAGTGGCGACTCCGAGTTTGTCTGGCGACACGGATGAGGTACCTACCTCTGACGAGTTAAATGATGCCTTCGTAAATTAGGCAAGTTTCATGCTAAGGCTAGGGCGAGGTGTTACGAGTTAGAGAAGGAGGTAGACCGTTTGTCTCGGAGTTAGCTTCACTTAAATCATGTTCCTCTGAGACTCGGCAGTTGTACACTCTGTGATGCTTTGCTTGTGGAGTGGAGAACCTAAGGACTTTGCATGATAGTGTGCTTGTTGATCTTGAGAATCTGAAGTCGAAGAATGCTAGTCTGTTGTTATTGATATTCCTGCGATGCTAGTTTTCTCATGCCCACACAAATGCTTCTGTAATAATTGCCCTAAATTGCTTGCTGAGATTGATGCCATGAGCTCACACCTTAGAAAGCTTTCCTCTAGAAATGATGAACTTGAGATGCATGCTTCTAAGGACCCAGTCAGCTCATGTGAGGATGTAAGCAACTAAAACTTGACAATGATGCTTTGAATGTCAAGTGTGATCAACTTGCTAAGGATTTACTAGTTAAATCATAAAGCTGGTTGCTTCTTGTGTGTTGGGGTTAATGATGGCGTGGATAAGGTCCACGCTGAGTTTAGGAAGAAATTAAAAGAACAAGTCCATAGGATTAGAGAAGCATCGTGCGTTTCTTGTGAGTCCCTCAAGCTTGAGGCGACCATGCTAAGGGAGAAAAATAGGCGTCTTTGGTATCTCTTCTTCTCTTTCGGTTCTTCTTCTTCCTCTCACCCTGTTCTTCTTCGCTTCACTTTTAAAGAGTGTCGGTATCTTATGAGCACTCTTGAGAAATTTGTTGGAGGCAAGAAGAAGCTCAATCTCATTCTAGACCAGTCCAAAATTAGCGATTCAATCAAGGTCTAGGATTTGATTACTTGGAGCACGCTAGGACTCATCCTCCTACCATTGTGCGTAGTTCCAAGAGTGGAGAGATAGTGGTTGCTCGGGTTGAGCACCACCGTGTTTAGGTTTCTTTGGTGTGGTCCACGGGACTTTTGACGAAAGGATGCTTCTCTTGTTGCTACGCCTCTAACAAGGCAAAGTACACATGCACCTTCAGTAAGAATGATGGTCACCTAGTAGATTTACGCTTGAGCGCGCCAAGATCACTCGGCGTGGCGTGTTGATGCTCTTAGGGGTATTGAGGTCATCCCGGACTCAAAGTGCTCTAAAGCGCCTGCTTACTACTAAACGAGTTAGAGAGTCGCTTTGTTTTGGCGGCGTCCCAGACTCGGTTTTCATCTTTGTTTAGTCGAGTTTTAGTCACGGAGTTGCTCGTGGTCGATCTTTTCGCCGTCCTCTTGATATTCCTCGTTTTCCCATCGAGGTAGATATCAGCGGCGTGAGGTGTTCGGGTAGGAGATTTAGGCGACCTCGTTGGGATGGTCCGGCCTTTGCACCACGGCGAGCCAAACCGATGGCACTCCTAGATCTTCCACTAGAGCCGCTTCTTCGATCTTGTTAGAGTTGGCGTCGAGAGAGACACTAGAGTCGATCTTCTTCTTTTGTGCTTGGTACTTTGAGGCGTCGTGTAATTGATATTGGGTTCCCAAGTCTTCACTTTATCCCAATCTTGAGTCTTCTCTTCGACTTGATCGGGTTAAATCGGATGGGGAAGGAGATGTTTGGATTGTTGACTCGGTTGTTCTCGCCATATGACCGGAGATTCTCGTTGGTTCTCTTCCTAGTCCGAGCCCCTGTGATGAGTTGATCACTTTTGGGGATGCTTCTTCGAGGTAGAGTCATTGCTAAAGGTACCGTCTGCATTAATGAAAATTTTATTCTTAAGGGCGTTGCCTTAGTGAGTAAGCTGAAATATAATTTGCTTTACTCGTTTCTCGACTTATCGATGACTCTTTGAGGTAAGCTTTAAGAGCAATGCTTGTAGAATCCTCGATTCATCGGAGAGTTAGTTTTGGGATTTCTAGATTTGGGAGGGTCTTTTCGTGCTGATTTTTCTGTTTCTTTCGGAGACTCTCTTGATGTTTGATTGCTTACGAGTCCGTGATCTCTCCTTACGGCATAGGAAACTTGGTCACATTGATATTAGATATCACTTTCTTAGAGACCATGTGGAGAAAGGAGACATAGTGTTTCAGTTTGTGGAGAGTGACCACCAGTTGGCCGATATCTTTACCAAGCCTTTGGATAGCTCTAGGTTTGTTGCCTTGAGGAGTGAGCTTGGAGTTGTGTGCCCTTACGGCCTTCTGTGAGGGGGAGTTGATCTGTATATTATGTATTATATTTTATTTCAGTTTTTCCTTTTGTATTGCTCTGGGTGCTTATGGGTTTTATTCCTTAGAGTTATGAGTTCACATCACTTAGACTTCTGGCATGCTTTGCATGGACCTCTCATCTTGTGCTTTAGGTTGCTATCATGTAATTAGTTGTTCTCTCTTCTCTCTAGGTTGAGTTCCCTCACGGTCTTATAAGTCTAGCGGTGTTGGGCCCCTGGTCGGCAGAGTGCAATGTGCACTCCTTAGTTTGGGATCTAGAGGCGACTTTCCTATGTTAGTCATTGGGGAAGATGAGGCGAGTCTGAGCCATAGTGTTCTCTACCATCTTTTCTATACTCTATAGCCACCCGGTTCGCGATTTCTTGACTTCTTCCCTCCATTACGTGTTTACGGCTTTAATTGAGTTCTTTTCGATCTTTCTTGAGCTTAATCTTGCTAAATAACTCAATTTGAACTAGATTTGAAATGAAATCACGTGTTGAGGGAGTTTAAAAAGCTGTCTCATGCATTGCATATAGACTTGATTTTTCATTTTATGAGCTTTGTCTATTATGCACATGATCCATGTTTCATTTTATACACCATGCTATATTATGAAGAAAATTACTTGCTTAGATATGTCCAAGTTCATTTATCTTGCTAAGCTTACAAAAATTGAAAAATGAGCGTTAAAAGAAAAACATGATAAAACATGTTGCGTTTACTTGCTAAGTTTCTTCTCTAGGTGTATTTGCCATGATTTGTGAAATTCTGAAATTCTTTAGAGTCCCTATAGCAACTTGGGTGAATCTTGTTTGATTCATACTTGAGTCCTTCACTAGCTTAACATGAAAATGCTAAAATGAAAGTGAAGCAAAATTGACTCTTTTTTATGCGCATTAGACTCAACACCTCACATTCACAAGGCGGCTTCTCATTGCACTTGAGATGAACTTGGAATGTGTTGTGTATGACCAAGATCATTCTCTTAAGAGTCCCTCTTGAGATGATTGATTATGGCTTGAGTCAATTGCTTTAAAAATGCAAAAAAAAAACATATGTGGGTAAAGAATGCAAATAATGTCAAACATTTGCACCCCGCTATGTCTTTCAAAGATTCAAAGAAAAATTTGCATACAATAAAAAAAAAGGCTCGAAGGACCTTGTGTGCACTTCTAGATTCCCCAAAGTGTTGAGTAGGTTGAACTCTAGGTTTTCCATTTGATCCTTTGAATGGCTTTGCTTCTAGTTTTGAAACTAATGACAAGTGTTGCTCATGTTCAATCATGCTAAAAATGACATGGTTTTAATTAAATCTTGCTAGCAAAATGATTATTTGCACTTGGACATGCCTTAGCTTAGTCTATTTTTGCCATAACTTAGCTTGGTGTCATAACTTGTCTTGTTGATCACATGGATAATCTTCAAAGCTCCCTTAGGCTGCATTACTTGCATAAAAACAACAAAAAAAGGGGGAGAAAAGAAAATATCACCTTGATGCCTATATTGCCAAAAGGGGGAGAAATCGTAGAAAAGGCATCATTTTGCACTTGATTCTTCTATCTTATGATCTTTGTTAATCTTTGCTATCGTTCATAGATCATAAGTTGCCAATTTGGTCATGTTTTTCATTTCTATTTCTTTGATCAAGTTTGGCTTTGCATTCAAATTGCTTTCTTTTCTTTATTCAAACTCAATACTTATGCCTTTTCATGTGTTTGTCAATATACTCATCAAGGGGGAGATTGAAAGACCATGTGGAGGTCTATCCTTGTGTGTGATGAGTAATTGACAAGATTTGAGATTGGATTGATTTGAAATTGAGTTTGATTTGAATTGGATCTTCAAATTGAAGCAATTTGAGTGTTGGTTGCTTTTCATAGTGCTCTGGGCCTAGGCGAGTAACCGGACCGTGAGCATAATTATGATTGATTAATGATTTTGCTTGATGCAATGCACTCATGTGAGTGGTTGCATGGATTGACTTTGAGTCAAGTCATGGACTTGTGCTCGGATCGTTGTTTGTTTATTAGGTAATGCGGTGTTGCTCGAGGCGAACGTGGTCGATGTGGGACGGAACTAGGTTCATGGAGGCGAGGTTCGGGACTAGGTTCGAGGAGGAATCGAGGTCCCGGTGGTCGAGGATGTCATGCGGGGACGTTCGGACTAGAGAACATGCACATGGAGGTGGTTAGTCCGTGTGTGCGGCGGTGGGCCGTACTCGTGCAAAAAGTGTATTGGGCCATGTTGGGCCAAGTGGAATTGTATACAAAGCTGTATTGGGCCATGTTGGGGCCAAGTGGAGTTATATCTGAATTCTTTATGGTTGCTTTCGATATAAATAGGGAGGTGTCTCTGTTTATGTGAGCAAGGAATTAGGTTTGTACTCTTTTATGTTGGAGTATTGTTAGACAAAAGAAATAAAGAGTTTTTTTGGCGGTGGCTCGGCCGTTTTCATCTGACGACTTTTTGGTCTTGCGGTGGAAGCTTGCCATTTTGATCGTCAATAATTTTGGCCGGCGGCAATACATCCAACAGCGACTTCTTCTAAGCGTGGCGACTTGATTCGGCGTCTCGGCGGATGAGTACCTGCGGACGTGGCGTGAAGAAAAATCTGCGCCTTGCTCTGGCGTCTGGTCCTGAGCGGCATTCTCGTGAGTTCTTTGCAACTAAGCGGAGGCTGGCGGCGGTGGATAGGTCTGCGACAAGGCGTCTTGCATGCACATACTTGTGACTTATTGGTTCTTGCATGCGAGGCGTCTGGCCGATGACTAGAAAGCTGCGCCAAAAGTTCTGCTGGCGACTAGAAGATTAGTTTTGTATACGGTTCGCATGCATGCTTGGCGTGAGAAAAATCAGGGACTTTTCTTGGTGGTAGGGAGGTCGTGCAGACAACTAAGCCTCGAGAAATAGAAGGGCGACTAGCGGTTGGACTCCCGAGTCAGTTGTTCTTCGTTCACGATCATTGTGTTTTTGCATGCGTGAGATCTTTGGCAACTAGTAAAAGGCTGCATGCATGCATGTTTTTGTGACAAGATAATTTCTAGCGCCGAGACCTCCTGAGCACATGCGGCTGGACTTCCCGATGCTTGGTGATCTTCTGGCTAGAGACCTTCTCTCGTGGCTTGAGAAGAACTTACGCATCAATATACTTTGTGATCAACACATCTTGGTAATCTCATTCTTTGTTTATATGCATGTTTCCCTCTGAGATTGATCCATAATTTCATTATAATAATTTTGGTTTGATCGGTTCAAAAACTGTCTAGGGCATCTAGTAATTGATCTTAAAAGTTTGATTGGTTAATTCCTTGTAGATTTTGTTTAATCTCATAATTAGGGTTTGATCTATTCTCGTCATTATTTGATACAGTCAACTTGCAAAGGTCATAACTCTAGATCCGTATATCCGATTGAGGTTATTCTTGTTTCATTAGTTTAGGATTTGAATCTAGTTTATACAGTTAAAATTTTATGTCAATCCGTCGGTTGGATCTTCAGGAATTATGGTTTTAGTGAACGTCTATTAATCTGTTTTTTGTTGAAACCGAGAGCAATATTTCATAATTAATTTAGGAGGTTTTGTGAATCAAGAAAATTTTGATTTTAGCTTCCGCTCAATCATTCACCCCCTCTGATTGTCGCCATCCGATCCTACACCATCTGTTGCTAAAGCCATCCTAATATTAAACAATCAGGCTGAATGCGAGATGGTTGTAGTCAAAGTCCTTCCATGCGATGAGAGTCTCATTGGATGCCTCAACAAACCATCCTTTAAACGACCTTAGCTATGCCATCTCGCATCATATGCTGTCTTAGGTGACATAAATAATCTTTGAAGTCTTCTTGCAAGTGGAAAATGACGAACAACTTTCCTTTGGAACTCGATAAACACGCTTCCCATTTAGACCGACCTTTTCACTTTTCCACCTACTAGCGCGCAAGTTGGGCATGAAGAGCATTTTCATACTCTTTCCTATATAAAATGCAATCATTTATACATGCATCAATAGTGTCATAACCAAGACCAACATCTTTAACCAATTTTCTAGCCTCATGATAGTTCTTGGGCAAATTTTCACCTTCAGGAAGTGCTTCCTTCAGCAGTGCAACAAGTTCATCAAAACATGCATTACTTACTCCCCAGAGAATTTTTATGTTAAGAAGCCTAACAATGAACTGCAGTTTTGAAAACCTCTGACATCCTGGGTATAATTCCTTGCTAGCTTCATTGGCCAACCTATAGTATGTTTCAATGTCTACATCTTTCTCTCCTATGTCATCACTATTGTTTCCATCTCTAGTACTTTCACCAAAAAACCAAGTCCATCTCTAAGCATGGCATCTATTTCATCATCCATATCAATTTTCCTTGTGTGTTGCGATTTATTTTCGGGTTGAGGACACAAATCCTCACCATGAAATATCCATTCATTGTATCCTCCCAAAAAGCCATTATAGATCAAGTGATTATAAACACCTTGCTCTTATCTAACCAATACAAATTAGCACAACGATGGCTAGGCAGCAGTTGTGTCATCTCTTCTCGACTTTGAAAATGCAAACTCCAAAAAGATTAACACCAATTTTAGTACTTTCGATGGTGTGCCTGAGCAAACGCATCCATTTCTTGTCCATGTTTGTCTGCTAGTAAATAGATATTATTCCTATTAGAACATAACAATACAAAATTCCTACTTAGGCAAGGAGAGAATAGCGAATTTCCATCAAGAAATTACCCAAAACTAGAGATTTTAACCAAAATTTAGATGAGCGCGACAAATACACTTACCACTAGCCAATGCTAGGTTGGGATTGGATGAACCATTGCACGATTGGGGATAGATCAAGGATGGACTTAGGGATTTCTTGTGTGACTGCGGCAAGCCAAGCAGGATCGAGATAGCGGTCAAGAAAAAATCAATCAACTAAAATAGAAGTGCTCCTCATGATTCGAGATGGCGAGAATGTAGTGCAAGAGAACAAATTTAAGAGCACTGAGTAGCTGTAATTTAAGGCGAAGATTAACGTAAGGATAGTTTATGGCGACCAAAGTACACGGTCACTAAGACTCATCAAATTGTTAAATTCATGAACATCAAATGGCAGACAACAAATTTCGGACTAGCTCTGGCAGTGGGATTGGAAAGGCATTGGAGGATAGGCACACAACAATGAAAATTCAGAGAAAAATTCATTTGATCGCTACAGTCCGACTCTTGGCAAGAGCGATGCTTCTTGTATGCGTACATCGAGGTCAACCTGCGGTATACATCCACACATGCATGATGAGTAGTCACATGCCTAGAATCTAATGGTTTTGTCCTCAGATGAATAAGGCAACAGAATACTTTCAGTTACACAGAAGAGATTCTGAGTACACAAAATACTGCATACAAGACCTTTTGCTTGGTCTCAACGAGTCAAAGACTGAAATTAAAGCACTTACCATCTCTGATGATGACAAACTCAAGGGTGGAGGCCATATCTGGCGGCGGGGCATTATAAGGCGATGGAATTTGAGGGGCGTGCAGGTGTCGAGAATATGCTTGATTTGCTAGAGTTTTCACTGAATAACACCCTTACACAATACATGAGATTTTAGATGGAACAATGTCCCTCAATTTAAGAGATAGAGTAGTGAAGGATTTCAACATTGACCTAGAGGATTTCAACACCTACCTTGTTTCTTTCACTATTTACGGACATTCATCCGAACAACTATTACGATAAGAACCTTTTTCTTTCTTCAAAGTTAGAGTTATGATTATATATCGGTATAAGGAGCACCAAACTTCATCTACTAATTACTGTCTCCTTGCCAATTAACATGAGGACCAAGCAATCTGAGACCCCAAATCGAAAACTTCGCAATTCATAATTCTCTTATGCATAAGGAAGCGAAATTGTAGAATCTAGACTCAATAACCTTAAACCCCACCAAATTTGTTTGTATCATCACCACAACATATACTCACATATGCAGTTTAAGGATTCTTGACCACTACAAAAATTCAACATCCACCAACTTTGAAGCCAAGAGAATGCGAGAATCACGCATGCAAGAAAAGCGAAGTGGTTACCCGTGGTAGCGGCACAAATCAACGCGAAGAGGTTGCTATGGCTGATGGAAATTAAGCCAATGCTACTAGCCGCTCGAGAAGCAAGGGCCCTTCTGCGCAGCCTTGCTCGATCGGCCGCCCGCCACTCGGCCCTTGTCGCCCCTCCCCATCAGAGGCCACGCCATGACAGCGCGTCGCCCTTGCCGCGACACGTAGGGGCCAAGATTGATTAGGACCGTCAGGGAAGGGCAGGAGGTGCTTCAAATTCGGGCGCTTAGTCGCCACTCCAATCCTCTTCCTGGAGGAGGCACGAGGAGCATTTCTGATCGTGGCGAAATTGCGTAAGGCGAATCCTGTTGGCGAGGAGGCCGACTTTGGCGGGGAGGGAGGACGGCCCGAGCGTGTCGGGGTGACAATGGCCGTGTCATTGTCGATGATCAGAAGGATGTTCCTGTGAAGGCTGCAGCGCTGGCCGCGAGGGAAGGCTGATAGTCTGATCGATCGATCGGGGCGGGGTTGGCGATTATACGGGAAGTGGAGAGGACAAGAACGAAGGGGATTGGATTTTGGTTTTGGGAGATCGAGGCTTTAACAAAAAAAATTTATTTTTGGGAGGCCCTGGGTGTGGTAACCAGTCCCTCCAGTGTTGAAACCTTAGCGGGCAGTACTGGGTTTAGACGAAACTTTGTGAAGGCTTTCTTACGGTTATTTGCCTTGGTGGTGTTTGATTGTATCTTGTGGGTAAAGTGTATAACCTCTGCAGATGTACAACCTATTAGAATAGCCGTGCTCACGGTATGAGCATCGCTTCGATGATTCTGATCAAGGGTTAGATTTTCATGAAAATGACTTGTTTATGGAAAATGCTTGGGTTGGTGATGATGAATTTGACTTAGGATGGAAAAATGAATTACAATTGAAATGTTTGTGAAAGCTACTATTCCTACTCTTGTTTCTTGCTTTGCAATCTATTCTTGTTTATTTGAAATCTTTGTCTTGCACATGAACCATAGCATATCCTTTATTCTAAGCCATGCATATAGTATATTAGCATTGCATTACATGCATGACTTCTTTGAGTGTTCAAAGTACTCACCCCACAACAACACAACCAGTTGAAGAAGAAGCAACCCTGCTCGGGAGGAAGAGTACGGGAGGAGCCGATTTAACTAGGGAGCAAGCCCGGTCGATTACTGTGGCAAATTGGTTGGCGCCACGAGTTTATTTTAATTCCACCGCATTTGAATATTTTAATAAGTCTTAAGCCTGCGAGTCGTATCTTTTGTAATTTGACCATAAGGTCAATCAACTAGTTTAGTATTTAAATAAAGTACTTCATCATTTCACCGGTTATGACTGTGATATGTACCAATGTTGAGATCGTGTGCACTAAGCGTGATCCTGGACTAGTCTTGAATACCTGAGAGGGTCGGGATTTGCATATTCGGGTCCCCAGCAGAGGTGGTATCGAGCCATCTTGTTGTAGGATTGGCCCTTAGTTAGAATGGCGTCGTGAGGATAAAACTATTTTCTAAAAAGTTAAAAAGTGCCAAGATGATAATGCAATCTCGACTTATCCCTTCTCTTTTCATACCCCTTGCTGAATTTATCACGTCTTCGCTTTGTTTTAAAATATCCGAGTTTCACGTGAGTGTCCTTTGGCAGATGAGGATGATCCATCTTTTGGTGGCGCAATGGAGGGTACGCCATGAGCTTTGGCGTATGATCTACTGCTTGGAGGTTCTGACAGTAGATCTAACGGGGGACTCTTGTAGTGCGGCGGATCGGTATTGCCCGATGTCACCATCACAGTTCGCTTCGGGATAGGGCGAGGCGAGTCGTCCCATCCGCATTACCGCCAGAGGTCGTCATTTGATCTTGGGATCCGGGAGACATCGCGTCTGGCGATGAGACGATTGCTCGTACCTACCGGGGAGTTGGATGGCACAGATGTTCCGTCACCACCCACGAGAGACACTCGCTACAACCAAGAGCCCATGGAGGAGGAGGATGCCACGATCACCCACTGGCGGATATGTCATCGCTCAAGAGGATGCTATCGGCGAGGCGGTTCAGAGCTGCGGAGGTCTCGTGACGCATTCACGCAGGTGAGGGCTCATCTGTTGCAGACTTGTGAGTACTTGGCCCACTCTATTCAAAGGATTGGGGAGCTGGAGACAAGACTTTACGGACCTGCGGACGAGCGCGGCAGAGCGAGCGGTGGAGGTTAAGCGAGCCGATGGAGGTCAAGCCGGAGCCAGTGGAGGTTGAGCCCGCGCAGGAGGAGCAGGAGGCGCATCCAGCTGCTGATCGTTGGGATAGGTTTGTACCAGCACCAGCACACCCGCCGGTGTATCCACCAGGAAGTTCCGGTGGGGGTTGGCTTGAGGAGTGAGCGTTAGGATTAGCAGTTGAGACTCCTGCGTTGAGTCGCGTCTTGAATAAGCGTCACCCTTAGAGGCGTTTGACTCCAGAGTATTAGCTTGATTTGCTTCTTTCATGCTTGTGAGTGATGGGTATGTGTTGCATGGCCCATAGGTATTGTGAGCAACCATACCTCGGTATTAATAAAGTAATAAAGTTGGATTTTGCTATTTCACCTTTGACTCCGCATAAGTATTCTACTACTTGTCTATTCTTATTTCCCTCTCATCTCTAAACCATGGAGCAATCGACAGATGGTGAACACTCGTGGAAACCAAGGAGGAAATGGGAGTGGTTCACGCTCAGCTGGAAACACCGATGACGGAGGACAAGGACCTCAACCAAGACCGCCATTGATATCACGAGAACTTTGGAGCCTTTCTTGCTGCAGACTCGGTTAATGCATGCCATGATCGTGAGTCACCGCCCAAGCATGCCGCCCAAGCTAACGAGTCAACCCGGTCACAGAGGCCACACTCGAGTGTCGAAATTCATGAGGACTCGGCCGCCTACATTTTCCCGAAATGCCAATCCATTGGAGGCGGATGATTGGTCGAGGGCGATAGAGAAGTTGCACATTACAGTCTTGAAGGAAATGAGAGGGTACTCTATGCCTCTCATCGGCTTGAAGAAAGCTATTGCATTGAATGGTGGGAAAATTTCTGCTTGCTCATGAAAACCCACAGACATCGGTGGGAGGAGTTCACGATTGCTTTCGATATCATGTGCCCGAAGGCATAATGGAGTTGAAAAAGAGGAGTTTAGGCACTTTGAAGCAAGGCAATCAACCAAAGGTGTCGAATATCTGAATAAGTTCACGTGGGCGGCACGCTTTTGAGGACGTAACAACGGACAAGGCGAGCGATCCGTTTCATGAAAGGACTGAATTCAGGTTGCGTGGGACTCATAACCCACACCTTTCGGACTTTCAGAGCTAGTGAACAAGGCGCCGATATTGGAGGACAAGCGCAAGGAGCCGGAGGACAACCAAGCCTGAGGATGGCACAACAGGAGCACGCCCGAGGCGCGCGTTTGAGGGTTGCACCAACCGAGTTCTTGATTTCATCTAAGGAATGTGGTGGCGACACCACCACCAAGACCAAGACCCGCGGACAAAATTTCCAGACACCAACATCGCTTGGGAATCGGCCAGAAGCCAGCAGATCATTTGTGAGGCATTGTTTAAATGCAACTGGCCGGGCACTTCGCCAATTATTGTCCTAGAAGGAGGAGGAGTGACACCGCCGCTTCAACCTTGGAACTACTCCAACGAAGACACCGCGCTAGGAGCAAGCCATGGAGCTCACATAATCTGAGCCGCCACACGACTGTGGTAAGAGGCAGAGTGAATCATGTCATCATGGATGCACGAGCTGAGAATACATCGGACGTCGTCTTGGGTAAGTTACTTGTCAACTCGATTACACTGCAATGCTTTTATTTGATTCTCGAGCTTCACATTCGTTTATATCCCGATTTTTGTTTGTGAACAATGGGTTGAAAATGGTGAACCTTAGGCATGTATTGCTAGTACAATCCGGGATCGTAACTCCGAATCGATGTAGGATGTTACTCAAAAGTTGCTTATAGATGGGCTGAGTTCTTAGCAAACTTAGTGGTGTTAGATACCTAGACCCTAGATGTTATTTTGGGAATGGTGGTTGTCTAAACACAAGGTTGTATTAGGCTAGCAGACGAAGAGTCATATCGATCGAGAGTCCTTGTGGGAGAAAATAGAGTTTGAAAGCCCTTTGCTGTCAGGATGGACAGTTGATGGTCAACAGATGTGAAGCCGTCGGCATAGAAGATGTACGGTTGTCCGAGAATACTCGGATGTATTTCGAGAGGATTTACTTGGGATGCCACAGACGGGGACATAGAGTTTATGTCGAGTTAGTACCAGAACGGCCCGATAGCTAAGAGACCTTATCGGATGTCAGCCGATGAGTGGTAGAAATGAAGAAGCGATTGAGGAGTTAATGGATAAGGGATTTATCGGACCAAGTTCGTCACCATGGGGAGCACCGGTTCTGTTTGTCAAAAAGAAGGATGGGAGTTATCGGATGTGTGTGGATTACTAGAGCTTTGAATGAAGTCACTATAAAGAATAAGTACCTATTACCGGGATCGATGACCTATTTGATCGGTTGAGAGGAGCGGAGTTTTCTCCAAGATTGAGCTACGATCGTGATATCACTGTGAAGATTAGATCGGAGGATGTGCAAGACCGCATTTTCGTCAAGATATGGGCACTCTGAGTTTACAGATTATGTCTTTTGGTTTGACAAATGCACTGCATATTTCATGAACATGATGAACAAGGTTTTCATGGAATACTGGACAAGTTCGTTGTTGTGTTCATAGATGACATTTTAGTCTACTCCAAGGCGAGAGAAGAGCATCTGAAACATCTGAAGCTAGTTACGGGGAAGTTAAGAAGCGACAACTTTTGCTAAGTTTAGCAAGTCGATTTACGGAACAACAAGGTGGAATTCCTTGGACACGTAGTGACCGCCAAGGAGTCATGATTGATCCAAGTAAGGTAGAAGCGATGTTGCATTAGGAGCCACCCAAGACGGTGACTCAAATCCGTAGTTTTCTTGGAATGGCGGTTATTACGCCCGATTTATTGAAGGATTCTCAGCGATTGCGAGACCTCTTACGCAATTGTTGAAAAAGGAAAAAAGTTTGCATGGGCGCGGAATGTGGCGGAGTTTTGAGAGTTGAAGCGGCGCTGACAACGGCACCGGTGTTAGTTCTCCGAATTTAAGCGAGCTTTGATATACCTTTGTGATGCATCGCGCCAAGGACTAGGGTGCGTGTTAATGCAGAACAGAAAGGTCGTTGCATATGCATCAAGGTAGTTGAGGCCGCATGAAGAGAACTATCCGACGCATGATTTGGAATTAGCAGCCGTGGTGCACGCCTTGAAGTTATGGCGACACTACCTAATTGGGAAGGATGTGAGGTGTACACGGACCATAAGAGTCTTAAATATATATTTACACAATCGGACCTGAACTTGAGGCAGAGGAGATGGTTGGAGCTAATTAAGGATTACAATCTGGGGATTCATTATCACCTTGGGAAAGCCAATGTGGTGGCGGATGCTTTAAGCCGAAAGAGCCATTCGGTGAACATGTTGGTGGGAGAAAACGAGTTGAGTTATGCAAGGAATTTGAGAAAGTTGAAGTGGAAGTTGTGCCTAAAGGATTCATAGCCACACTAGAGGTGAAGCCTACCTGGAAAATCAGATTCGGGAAGAACGGAAGGGCGATGTCAAGATTCAGAGGATTAAGTCTAAAATGGAGGAAGGCAAGGCGAAGGATTTCAAAATTTGGATGAGCAAGGTACATTGTGGATCAAGAATCGCATTTGCGTCAAGACGAGAAGGAGTGAAGCAATGATTTTGGAGGAAGCCCATGATTCCAAGTACTCTATTCATCAGGAAGCGCTAAGATGTATCAAGACACGAAGGAAAGATTTTGGTGGCCAAGCATGAAGCGTGAAGTTGCGAGCATGTTGCGTTGTGTGATATATGCCAAAGAGTCAAAGCAATGCATCGAGGCCAACAGGATTGCTATAGCCCTTGAAGATACCCGAGTGGAAATGGGAAGAAATCGGAATGGATTTCATTACGGTTTACCAAGGACCCAGACGGTATGATTCTATATGGGTTATAGTGGACCGTTTGACAAAGGTTGCCAACTTCATACCGGTGAAGACTACCTATTAGGGACCGCTTAGCGGTTTGTATATGTCAAGAATTGTATGTCTACATGGAGTTCGAAGAAGATTGTGTCGGACCGAGGTACTCGGTTTACCTCAAGATTTTGGGATAAGTTGCATGAGGCTCTAGGGACCCGTCGAACTTGAAGACGCATATCACCCATGAGACGGATGGGCAAGCGGAAAGAATTAATCGATCTTCGGAGGACATGTTGAGGGCATGTGCATTGGCTTATACAACCGTGGGATAAGTGTTTGCCATATGCCGGGAGTTCAGCTACAACAATAGCTACCGAGCAAGTTTGCGGATGTCGCCATTGAGCGCTATATGGAAGACCACTTAACGCCGTTGAACTGGAATGAGGCCGGAGAAGCGTCATATGTTTGGGCGGATATACTTGAGAAGTGAAGAAGCGAGATAGCCATGATCGGGAAAAGATTGAAAATTAGCAATCAAAGCGGAAGAGTTATCCGATAATCGCCGCAAGGATTTGAGCTTTGAGCTGAAGATTTTGTGTATCTCGAGTTACCCCACTCAAAAGGAGTTAAGAGGTTTCACACCAAAGGAAGTTAAGCGCCAAGGTATGTTGGCCCATTCAAGATCTAAGTCGTGAGGTGAAGTAGCGTGTCACCGGAGTTACTATGATCTTTAGCAGTGTGCATGATGTGTTCCGTGTCACAATTAAAGAAATGCTTCCGAGTGCGGAAAGAGCAGATCTTGGTTAAGTCGGTCAAGTGCAGGAGGATTTGACTTATAAAGAGTACCCGGTGAAGATCTTGGACACCATGGATCGAGAAACGAGAATAAATCGACCCGCTTCTCTGAGTTCGATGGAGTAACCATTAAAGGCGAAGCAACTTTGGGCGCCAAGAAGACTGAAGAAGGAATTTCCCAACCTATTCCTAGTCATTACGAATCTCGGGGTCGAGATTCCGTTAAATGGGGAGGTTTGTAACACCCCAATTTTTGCTTTTCTTGCATTTAAATGGTATTTTGAATTTTTGGAATTTCTGGAATTTATTTGGATTTATTTGGAATTATTTGGATTTATTTTGAATTAAACCATTTATCAAATTAATTAAATAATGGAAAAGTTAAAATAAAGTTTTGCTAAAATATTTTATTTGAGTCACAAATGTCTTAAAATATTTTTGAGAAATTTCGAAATTTTCTCGATATTTTTAATGCCCCAAATAAATTATTTTATTTTAGGAATTAATTTTATTAGGAAAAGGATTAAAAATCGATGAATGACGATCTTGGGCAATCTTGGCGGCCCGTTCCGGAAAAACCCTAAGCGGTGGCCGTCAGAGCTTCATCCGATGGTCCACGTCGCGCCGTCGCTTTCAGATCCCATGGGATTCCGCCGCCCGCTTTGTGTGGGCCTCGGTTTCTGCGCTTTTCACGGACGTCGAGGGGACTATTTATTGCGCCGCCACCCGTGTCGTGATCCTCACCTCACGCCGCACCCATCCGTACACTTCACGTCGCCCGAGACGCCGCCGCCTCGCCGCACGAGCTCGCCGAAGTCTTCAAGCCGTCCGCCGCACTTCCTCGAGCCGTTCCGCCGTCGCTTGGTCCCTTAGAGTCCCTCACGTCAAGCGCGTGTCGGGGCGTTACCTCTTAACGTCGGAGGAGCACGGGGCGCCGTCGGCCGTCGTCGTCTCCGTCTCCGGTCGAACCACGCCGCCGCAACATCGCCGGAACTCACGAGCCTCGCCAGCCGGACGATCTTCATCCGACCGCTGAGGTGAGCCCACGTCGCCCGTGAAAACAGTGAACCCCATCTTCTAACCTCCGCCGTTAGATGCAAATCCGAGGGCAGCCGAGGAGCCACGTCGCTATTCACTGTGCGCGTGACGCTGACAACGCGGACCCACACGTCGATCGCCGCCGCACTGCTTGTTCACACGAGGCGCCGGCAAAGACGGGCCACTCGCATCACCGCGACGCCGTGCGTGTGGCGTCACCGTTGGCGTCATCTTGGACGTCGACACGGGAGCGGTCAAGGCTGGCGTCGGCAAAGGCCACGTGTCGTTACGTGGTGGTGACCGTGTCACAGATGGCATAATAATTAATTTTCGAAAAAGAAAATAATTATTTAATTCGGTATATTGATTTTAAATATATTTTGAAACTTCAAATGCTTATAACTTTTGCGTTTTAACTGCGATTTGAGTGATTCCAATTTCTATAAATTTGTAAAATTGTGATCTTTCTGTTTATGAATTTTAATTGAATTTTTAGTACTGTTTGTCTACTGTTTATTTATTTTATTGTTTTGTGTATCGTTCTGGCGTAGGCGTTGAAGTGCCGAAGGTTTCGAGGAGAGGTTCGACCGAGAGCAAGCTCGGGAGCCAGAATCAGTACTTTTTGAAGGCAAGTTGTGTTTGATCATGTTGAACCTATCATAGCAAAATTATTTCGATTTAATTTATTGCATGCTAATTTAGTAAAAATTTGTTTGAATGAATTTTGGGATTAGTTAAATGCCTAGTTCTTGTATGCCACCTTGTCGTATATAATTGTAGGCCATGAATCATTTGTCACCCTAGGTTGTGGATTAATAGTTGGACATTAATTATTGGCCAACATGGGTTGAGGTAGACCGTAAGTAGTATGCTTAGCCTGGCCACGTGGAAATTTCATGATTTTGGATTACCAAAGTTAATATTGACTTAATGAGATATGGAACGTATTTTGTGAATGAGACATGTGTTATTGAGTTGATGATGTACGTGGTGCAATGGTAAGAACCGGGGTGGGAAAATGATTTAGGCGAGGCATGTGGCAAGATTGTTTACGGTGGGCCAAGAGTGGCAATCGGGCGGTCGTAATTGGTTTTGTTGGTTTTGTTATGGAGATCATACTTGGTTAGTCTTGCCTCGGTCAACTAAGGACTTAACCTTGCGAGCATTTGAACCGAGTCTTTCATACAACCACAAGCTCAAGTAATGGGACGGACTGGTGAGTAAATGGGAAATCTATTCTTAATCTTGTCGTGGTGGTGTGGGGCCGGAGGAGCGGTGAGAACTCACATGGCGCAAGAGGGGCCACAGGTGTGGTAACAGTCCCTCGAGTGTTGAAACCTTAGCGAGCGATCTTGGGTTTAGACGGAACTTTGGGAAGGCTTTATTACGGTTATTTGCCTTGGTGGTGTTTGGTTGTATCTTGTGGGTAAAGTGTATAACCTCTGCAGAGTGTACAACCTATTGAATAGCCGTGCTCACGGTATTGAGCATCGCTTCGGTGATTCTGATCAAGGGTTAGATTTTCATGAAAATGACTTGTTTATGGAAAATGCTTGGGTTGGTGATGATGAATTTGACTTAGGATGGAAAAATGAATTACAATTGAAATGTTTGTGAAAGCTACTATTCCTACTCTTGTTTTACTACTTTGCAATCTATTCTTGTTTATTTGAAATCTTTGTCTTGCACATGAACCATAGCCTATCCTTTGTTCTAAGCCATGCATATAGTATATTTGCATTGCATTACATGCATGACTTCTTTGAGTGCTCAAATTACTCACCCACAACAACACAACTTCAGTTGAAGAAGAAGCAACCCACCTCGGGAGGAGGAGTACCAGGAGGAGCCGAGCGAACTAGGGAGCAAGCCAGTCGATTACTGTGGCAAATTGGTTGGCGCCACGAGTTTATTTTAATTCATTTGCATTTGAATATTTTAATAAGTCTTAAGCCTGTAATCGTATCTTTGTAATTTGACCATAAGGTCAATCAACTAGTTTGAGTATTTAAATAAAGTACTTCATCATTTATTTGGTTATGGTATGATATGTACCAATGTTGAGGCTGTGTGCACTAGCGTGATCTTAGACTAGTGCTGAATACACAGAGGGTCCGGATTTGCATATTCGGGTCCCGACAATCTCTATCGCTCTTCTTTTTAAGAATCGATAGAGATAAGGGGGTGTGCTGTTTTCCAATTCACCCTCCTAAATCAGCATATATTTCACACAGTATGCACAATATCACATTCAAATATCACATGTTACACACATTATGCGCATATCACGTTCACAGAACACAAACACTTTATTATAACACATATCATATTCATTTACAATATAGAACACAAACTTGTTTAATAGTCAGTACACATGCAATCGCATTTACATATATAATATTGTTTACATATGGACTAGTAGAAGCACTCAGGATCTCTAAACCTATCTTCCTCTGAGACTCAATTAACATAGTCAAAAGATATGAGGCTGCAATTATAATTGAACATTTATATTGTACAAATTTTGTGTAAAGCCCTCATTATCAGAAGGGTGTAGGCGCATCTTCAATCACATGTTCTACTTAAGATTCGATATTGTACATAAATTAGGCATAGAAAATCCAATTTTTCATGATGCATGAACTGAGAAGCATGTTCTATCATGGTCAAGTCATTAGCACATGTGTTTTACTAGTTGAGCTTAAAGTAGCATGCATTTACCTGCACGTCCAATGTCAAAATGGAAGGCGGTACAAACTACAAACCACAAATAAGCGTTCAGGAACATATGGGCAGGTAATGTAACAGACCAACAAAACATCCAGTTCCCAGACTAGCAAGATCAACAAAAATAAGCGTTCAGGAACATATGGGCAAGTAATGTAATTTGTATCGCTAAGTGTGAAGTTGTTTGGTGGTAAAGAGGCAAATAAATATTCTTTAGGGCTCATTTGGAAACATTGTTCCCGGCCGGGATCCCGGCCCATTCCCGGGGTTTGGAAACCACTGGGCTAAATCTCCCCGGGCCGGTGAAAATCGCGTTTGGAGCCCCACGAGATGAGGTAATTGAAAGTGCATCTAGCCACTTATGTTATTTGGTGATTAATGACAAACAAATATAATGACAATCTATGTAATTGAGTAAATGCTTAACTTAGTGCTTAACAAATGACAAACCTCGAATATGATTATATTGCTATGAAACTAACATGTTATTGCCTAGTTGAGTATCAGTCTCATCCATTTAGAGGAAAATCAAGTGAGATGGTTAAGCAAAAATAAGGTATGCAATTTTGGTATCTCTTCTATATTTGTTATTGCATTCCTTTTGTGCAAATGCATAGTGAACTCCAAGTAGCATGTTGATTATATATATGCACATTGGTTCATGTCATATTTATTTGTGCATATATATTCATTTGAGTTCATTATGTGCTTTGTTTTTAGTATGCATATATTAACTAGAGTTAAACTTCATATTGCTATAGATTGACTTGGTGCATGCATGTTTTAGTTGTATATCTTCTCATGCAATTCTCTTAGTGAAGTTTAATCTAGTGTTGGATCACATATTTACTCTTATTCCAAATATTAGTTGCATATGTACAATTCGTGTATATTCTATCATGTGCTTCATTTAGGTAAAGACTGTGATCCTTGCCATGATTTAATTGATTCATCATATCAGCAATTATCTCTCTAGTGCATATAGATCAATTACATATTCGTCATGATGCACTTAGTAGAGAACATTTCTTATGTCAAGTGTTTCCATTTATATTGTGCTTCTTTATATGAAACACTTGTGGTAATCAACTGCTCACAAATATCAATTTCTTCATATCTATTGAGCTTTTGGGACTAATGTTTTTCATGAGTGGTTTGGAAAGAATTAGGTCCGTGTGTGTATAATGACCAAGGTATTTTGGAGGATGGCCAGATTAAGCCGAGGTCAACAAGGCAGCGGTGTCACCAAGAGTTGAGGACTAGGTCAAGATCGACTTGGCGTGGAGATCATCGGAGAGGATGATAAAGTCAAGGTTGATAGGGCGAGAGTCTCATGAGGTGAATTGAGTCCAAGTTGGACAAAGGCGAAGATGTCATCGACTATATGGTGAAGGTCTTCATGCACTGGCATTATGAAAGAAGACGGCAAGTGATTATTTCTAGACTTGTATTATCTTTGATTTAATTTGAGTCTAAGGATTGCCATACTATTAAGAGGGATGCGACGTCGAATGACTTTTAGATGTGTCAAGTGCTCAATTGATCCATCCTTGTGAAACTTAGAGAGAGAGTGGTGTTGGTGGTGCCGGAAAGTGAGAGTTGTAGGTCTCCCTTGGATTCTTGGTGAAATCTATATTTATCCTTTCAGATTTGGGTAGTGAGACCTTATTGGTTGTGTATCCCTCGTTCTTAGCTTTCGGTAGAGTCCAAAATCACTAAAATCGGAGTCCGGAGTAAAAAGTTATGCTCGTTTTCGTCGGGCTGCTCAGTTCTACTCATACTATACGAAGTGTTGTTTGGACTATCCGAAGTGAGTTCGGACTATCCAAATATATTTTTGGACTATCCGAGCTGAGTCTCTTTGTTAGCCATATTTAACCCGTTCGGACTATCCGAACTTGAGTTCGGACAGTCCGAACTGACTCGAACGTTGAGCAACACGGCTAGTTTTTGAGGGGCTCTATTTATAGCCCCATCCTCCCCTATTTTGGGGGGGCTGCAACCTTGGTGATTTGAGGTTCCTTACCTTTGTTCTTGAGCCCCCAAAATCCCTCTCTACTCTTAGATCTAAGTGATCCCCTTAGTGAGAAGGGTTGAGGAGAGTTAGAAGAGGTGTGTGTTGAGAAAGAGTTGATCTTTGAGCACTTGATTTCATCTCCAAGTTTGTTCTTCATGAGCATTTGTTACTCTTGAAGGTTGAGGACTCCTAGACGGCTATGAGGTCGCCTACGAGCCACCGGTGCTTTGTGTGGTTGGCCGTGGAAAGTTTGTGAAGGCTGATTCCGCCTCCATGAAGGAAGGAATCAAAGAAGTGAACCGGCGAGTGCATTTGTGCAACACTAGGAGGAAGAGGGTTGAAAGAGACCCGGCTCAAGTGTGGCCGAGCCGCCTCAGCGAGACGTGGGATCCTCAAGGATCCGAACTTCGGGTGAAAAATCATCGTCTCCAAGTTTGCTTCTTACTCTTGCTTTAGTATTTGATTTTGAATCTTGAAATTGCCCGATCTACTTTTCTAGTGAGTTTTCAGCTAGATCTCTATTTGCTTCAAGTATTCTAGGCTAACTAGTTTAATTTGGTGTATTTAATATCCCCCAAATAGCCTAGATCTCTTTTGCGAGTTGTGTGCTCTAGAGCATTCGAAATATCCGGATATAACCTTGGATACTCCGGTTAACTCGGACTATCCGAATATATACTCGGACTATCCGAACCGCTTGGACAGTCCAAAGTATTATCCGGACACTCCGAACTATCTGTATTCCGCTGCGATTTAGTTTTAAATTTTTAATTCGCCTATTCACCCCCCTCTAGGCGACATCCCCTGTCCTTTCAGTAATCTCGGCCTTTTCCTCACCGTTTCCCCACGGAAACATTCCACTCCTCCTCAGGTCGGGTTAGGGTTCCCCGTATCGGGCTCTCGACCCGTCTCGCGCGTCGCCTGCTCTCGCGAGCGTCGCCTCCGCCCTCATTGCTTGCCCTCGCGACCTCACCTCCGCCCATGTCGCCTCCTCTCTCGGCCCCTCTCTCTCCGCTACCGCCGCCGCTTGCAAGAGATCTAGGCCAGACACAGCCAACGGAGGGGGCAGCTAAGAGATCCAGGCCGGACACTGCCAACGGAGGTGCCGCCGACGGGAAGCGCTCGAGAGGTAACGCCCCGCCGCCCCCATCTCTCTCTCGTCCCTATCCGCATATGCTTGTAGATATTGTTAGATTTCCATTGTGTTGTGTGGACTATACGGCTAGATCTGCAAGCCTCGACACTCTATAGGATTGTTCTAGGGTTTGCTCTGCGAGCTAGCGTGTTGTGCCCATTAATCAAGCTTGTCCAAGTTCTAGGCTTTGCTCTGAGAAGTTGATCTAGAAGGAAATAAAAATTTATCAGTCAAAATTGCAACAAGAAGAAACATGCGTACACACTGGAGGTTGTCTTTGATCATGTTCAGAAAAGAAGAGGACAGTCGTAGATTTGTTTAAGTTGCTATGATCTATGAATTAATTGCTTAATAGCCCATAGAAGCATAGGGATCTAGAGGCGGTTGTGAGTTAGTTGTTTTTTCTTTGTCATTCTTCAAGCACTCCTTTTTATATGTCAATCTCCAAGTGATTCAATAGAGCCCCAGACCAAGTGATTCAATAGAGCCTCAGACCAAGTGATTCAAGGAAATTAGGTGTATAGCATATGCGTTCTCGGGCTATGTCGATTGTTAGTGTATTAGAATGTGGCGATTTTCAATGATTGTAAAACCATTTGAGTTTTCTAGTAAGATGGGACATTGAAAATCAATGAATACTAATGCATTTACATTGTCCTCATACCCACATCTTGTAAAATACATTCTTCTTGAAACATTAAAATGAACTTGATCTCATCCCAAGGTCTTTAGTCTTCGGTTGTATCTTGAACTTGATCGCCACCAACCATATACTCGCCTTTGTCACAAAAACCGAAACCCAAAACCATTTTTGTCGGTAGCTATTTCTATATACTCGCCTTTGTCACAAAAACCGAAACCCAAAACCATTCCTCGACAAATAAAATGAAAAAAGTAGCTATTTCTATATACTGTTTGAGTCAAGACTTATTTTTGTCCCAAAAAGTTCATATACCCTTGTAAATATTAGGTCTTAATTGGAAGCTAACATAAGAACTAAGAAATGAAGTAGTCACGAGAGCTCTGTTTCTAATATGTAGTCATTTAGTTTAAAATGGACATAATTGTGTATATATGTTACTTTTATTAGTTGACAATTTCAATCCGTTCTCCCAAGAATAAAAAATGTTTTCTTCAAAAACAAATTCAATGCTAAGGTGGAATCCATATATTTAGTTATTGATTTCTGTATAAGTTCTTATCACGAACAGGGAAAAGGTGATCTTCCTGTCTTCTTGGTTTGCTGTCACTGTCTTCTAGGACGCTTGGTCGAGTCAGATGCTACCTAACTCGACCAGCAGCTTGGTCGAGTCAGCGAGGCAGAACTTGCAAACATAGAAGCTGTGCTACTAGAACACGAGCCGACCTAGATGACGCCATTCCAGGCTTATCTTAAAGGTCGAGAGATCCTTGACGATGATGCCTCAGCCGAGAAAATTGCATGAAGTCCAAGCTATACGCATTGGTAGACGACAAGCTCTATCGGAAAGGGAGTAATGGAATTTTGATAAAGTGCATCACTTAGGAAGAGGGCAATAAAATACTGCTCGATGTCCATGGAGGGATCTGTGGCAACCATGCATCCTATCGCATTCTTGTCGGGAAAGTTTTTCGACAAGGGTTCTACTGGCCGACTGTCTTCTAGGACACTTGCGAGCTGGTGAAAAAGTGCGAAAGCTGCCAATTTTATGGCAAGTAGACTACCCGACCAGCCCTAGCTCTGCAAACTATTTCTCTGTCTTGGCCTTTCTTCATCTGGGGCTTGGATATCTTAGGACCGTTCCCTAGAGCCCAAAGAGGTTACAAGTTCCTATTCATGGCAATCGACATGTTCACCAAGTGGATCGAGGCCGAGCCCATCAGGAACATCACCTCAGAAGCAACTAAGAAGTTCATGAGGAGAATCATCACTCGATTTGGCATCTCGAACTGAGTAATCACTGATAACGGTAGCCAGTTCAAAAGCAGTGCTTTCACAGTCTTTTACGAAGAATTGGGAATCAAACTTTGCTTCGCTTCTATAGCTCATCCTCAGAGTAACGGTCAGGTCAAACATGCCAACGGCATGATCTTGCAGGGGATCAAGACTCGTGTATTCGATAGGCTCAAAGCTTACTCGACCAAGTGGAAGAAAGAACTCCCCTCTGTGTTATGGGCCGTTCGAACATCAACTAGTCGAGCCACTGGTGAAACTCCATTTTTCTTGGTTTACAAAGCAGAAGCAGTGCTTCTGACCAAGTTAATGTTCAAATCACCTCGAGTGGAAAACTACTTAGAAATGGAGTAAGAGCAAGAGCATGCAAATAACATAAATCTACTCGAAGAGTACAGGGATCGAGCGTCCATTCGAGTGGCCAAGTATCAACAGGCCTTGCGTAGATACCATAGCATAAGAATCCAAGAAAGTGAGCTCGATGTTGGGGACTTAGTACTGTGGAAAGTGTAGAAGTAGGACAACCGTAACAAGTTGTCGCCTAAGTAGGAAGGTCCTTATGTGGTAGTCAAGGCTACTTGGCCAGGATCGGTGCGGCTATCTACAGCAAACAGCGTGGTATTGGATAACTCGTGGAACATTGATCAGTTAAGAAAATTTCATACGTAGAAGAAAAACATCACAAGACCCAACAAAGCGAAAAATCCCAAGTAAGTAAAAGTTTATTTTATTTACAATGCTAACAAAAGTTCCTATCACACTCTGTAAAATAGGTTACCCTAGGAACCCTATAGCTACATGCCTTCGAAGGCGTCTCACCTCCTCTTTACTTGCCCATGGGCAGGTAGCTGATGGTCCCAGGGATGGGCCTGCGCCCTTGTTGGAGTGGACTGGAAGAGGCGGCATGGACGTGCTGGCCAATCGATGGCAGGGGATCCACCCCGTTTGCTACCAAATGCCCACGACCACCAACGTGATGGTTTGGAGGGTGAGCAAACACCGGATCGATGAAGCTATTTTGAGCTTCACCTCTACCACTAGCACCAGCGGCCTTGCCTTTTTCTCCTTCGGTGTTGGAGGAGGCAGCAGCCTTCGCAGGAGAAGAGTAGGTCGCATGGTCTTGTGGGGAAGCGACATGTAGCTTGCTCGTCACCTCCTCCTCTTCTTCAGGCCACACCTCCCTCTCGACGACCCTCCAGTTGATCTCCTCCTCCTCTTTGGGCCAGACCTCCTTTTCGACTGCATCCCAGTCGATCTCATCATCCTCGTCCTCAGAAAGGACAATGACGATGCGCCGTGAGGGCCCCGTGGCTGGAGGCAGAGGAGGGATCTCAATGGAGACCTCCCGAGTAGGTGGTCCCTTGAGGATCTCCAAGGAAGGAGGCGGGGGCAGTGAGGAGGCCATGACGAAGCAAGAAGAAAGTGATGCCAGATGACCATGCATTCTGTCTATTTATAGTCCCGGGAGCAGGTCAAGCTAAGGATCGTGATTCAACGAGAGTCTATGTTGGTTTCGGTTTATGAGGCATCCTTCTGTACTTTCACATAAATGCAGAAGTCGAAAGGGCGCTTAGTCATGATGAGCCGTGCGAAAACCAAAGGACGGGATGGTTGTAGCAGTCCTTAGTCATAATACCTAAGTAAACGCAATGCTAAGTCTAATCGAAGCACTCGGGGGCTTGTGCAGCCGCTTGTACGGCCAAGGGCTACAGGTACAATGCTCACGCTCAACTATCTCCCGATGATCTAATCGGGCAGAAAGATAGGAGTCATGTCATGTTCTCAACGCTGAAACTCCACCAAGTGTACTCGGGGGCTTGCACGCCAATGTACATGGTCGAGATTATGCCTCGCTTCCTTCTTTAATCGCTTATCAAGTAGGAAGCTAAAGGACATGTTGTTCGACTATCGGTGCATTATTCTGCCCTCACCCCGACAATTTGAAGTTGGGCAAAGGGTCGGGGAGCCAGATCGCTCGATCTGTTGAGGAGTTTAGAACACCTAGCCAAGTTGGAGGCTGAAGGCTATGACGTCAAGAGTTTCCACCTTCCCTTAGTCCCGTCCTCGAGTTGAGAGGCCTATCGAGTATGGGACTAAGAGTTGCCACAGATGTGCAATGCTAATGCTCTGTTAACACCTCGATCCAATTATCGAGTAAAATTCAAGAGCTGAGTAACAGCGTTAAGTTTTCCGTACTCTACTCCCCACCCGATGGTCCCATCGAGTAAGGAGTCGAGGGCTATAGGTAACTCGACGCATAGATAACTCGATATCTTTTTCTAAGACTTTTCATTTTTCAGCATTCGAATGGAATACATTGTAGGCACAAGTTTCTTTGCTATCATCTTATATAAATGCAAATCCCTTTGCACGTGTTTACTCAATTTCGTGCTCAGCTAGTCAGCGAGCAAAGCCAAAAGTGCGGCCGTGTCTGAACCCGACGATGAGCAGTTCTATCCTACGCGCAAACGAGCACTAGATTGTCAAACATCTAACGCTCTACGGCCGGTGGGAGACAAGGCCTCTAGTCAGTTCTACATGCGTTGTTTGATGAGGCTCATGCTTGCTACACAATTTAGGCCATATAGTCGATAAAGGCTTGCAAAGACTCGCACAACTCTTAATGTTGTCTACACAGCACCCGTTTTATGCATCGCCTCTCTGGGCATAAGCCGGGGGACGTGGAAATTTGATAAGAATTTTTTCTTGAGTCTTGCGTGCAGAAATTGATGGAATATAGACAAAAAAGGCTAAGGGTTCTCAAGTGCCAATTGGAATTGCACCTACTTATGTCTCCTTTGTTTCCTCGGTAAGGAACCAAACGGCAAGACATGGGGAAGCAAGCAATCAATTGGTGTTTTTATTCAAAGGACACAACCTCAGTTCAAGTTAGATTACATTGGCACGATGAGCCTAGGGGTCATTGCTGGCGTCATCGAGGGATAGCTCTAGTAGATCCATGAATCTCCCGGACTGATCCTTAAAGGACTTGATGAGGTTGGCGGCCTCGGCCTCCCCGCAGGAGAAGCCATCCTCCAAGCTCGAAAGATCAAGGTTCGGATGATGATTCTTGACCAAGACCAGCAGATGCGGAGACGCGAGATGAGCCGAAGAGGTCATGCTGTAGAGGGTTTTCGACTGTAGAGCGGCTAACGTCGTGGACGTTGTAGCCTTTTCCGCCTCGACTACGTACAGGCTCGCTTCCGCCTTGTCCAGGTCAGCCTTGGTTTTCTGTCATATGGCGTCCCAAGAATCGTCTTTGGCCCTCAGTGCCTCCACCTCTGTTCTCAACTCATTCGCCTCCGCATCGACCGCGGCCCTAGTTGCTTCTGACCTTTTGGACTCCGCTTCGGCTTTGGCCATCGGCTCTGTGACGCCCTAGCAGGAAGCAAGTCGAAAGGGGATTAAAAAAGAGGGGGAGGCAGAGCGAAGAATGCATTCAAGGCGAAGAAAACAGTCGATGTGTCCACATATCTTCATCAGCTGCGGCTTCAAGACCGACCAGTACTGAAGGGGCGTTGAAAGAGCCAGTGGTGGCGGGCCCACAGCCGTGGTGGTCGTAGTTGGCATTGCGGAGGCGGAAGTGAACGTGGACGTGTCGCGCCCGGAATTTGAATTATGAACACTCTGTGTGATACACCAGTCCAGGATCACGCTGGTGCTCATAGATGCAACAGAGATGAATACCATCACACATACACAGCGGAAATAATATCAATAATGTATTTAATTCAAATTAAACTATTAAGACCTTAAGGTCAGCCTTACAATATTAAGCCACACAGGGCTGAGTTCAGAGTAAACAAATAACGGCGGCGGAATTATAAAATTATTAAGTGGCGCCTCGGTTTACCACATGCAACCGACCGGGCCTTTCCCTAGTTAGCCGGGTCGTCACTCTTCTCCTCCTCAAATGCTTGCGGTTCTTCATGTTCTGATGTTGTGATTATGGAGGGGTGAGTACATTGGTACTCAACAAGCTATGCACAGAATGCAACCTAATATGCTACATGCCAGGCTTGTTCCAATGGAATGGCTTAAAGGTTATTTGCAACAAACCGCATTTAAAAAGTAACATAAGTAGATTAAAGCGGTAAAAACAAGTAGAATTAACAATAACTTTTCCAGAAGTTAAGTAAAAGCATTTCCACATCCTAATTCACACTTCCATCAACTTCATCTTTTAACCCAACCACATTTTTAATAAAGTCTAACCCTTGGTTCAGAATTCACGAGCAATGTCCAATCTCAGGACACGGCTATTCGAATAGTTTGTACACTCTGCAGAGGTTATACACTTTACCCACACGATATAGTTAAACACCACACAAGTGTGTAACCATAACAAAGTCTTTCTGAAACTTCAATCCTCGCATGTGTACCTCCCGGTATAGTTCCCACTGTCCCTTCCCTTTTGCGGAGCAGAAGTATAGGGCCAACGTATACCGTTGAAGAGATGTAAAACCGATCCGGTAAACACTACACCCTTCTTTCCACATCCATAGCTACAAAAACCACCTGAGGTCTCACATGCTAAGACTTCGGAATCATACTCAACTAGGTCTGTCCCATACCAGACATGTGGTTGTGTGTTAGGCCTAGTTCAAAGGCTTGCAAGGTTAAATCCTTAGGTTGACTGTGGCAAGACTACCCAAAGTTCACAAAACCAAATTCAACAACATCACTCCCATGTGCCACATCTGGCCCTCCATTAATCACTTGCCACTTGCCACAGTCTAAATTATTTTACCACCCTGGTTGGTTACCATGCACCGTGTGCCATCAATAACATCAACACACGTGTCACATTCTCAAAATGTCTTTCATAGTTCATTAGTCAATATTTCATCTTTCTCATGAAACAGTGTCAATGAAGCGTCTTTGCTAGCTAAGCATGCCTACTTCGTTCTAACCATTCCCCGTTGGTGACTAATATTGACCAATTTAATAGTTTTCAACTTCGGGTGACAATGGGTTTATGGCATACAAATACTAGGAACAAGGAATCAATAACAAGTGGTGATTTAACTAAACCCAAATTACTTTAAAGCTTTTATAATTTAATTAGCATGCATAATTTAAATCAACATAATATTTAAAAACATAGGAGCAAAATGATCAAAGCATAACTTGCCTTCGTAAAGCAGTAAGTCTTGGTCTAGGTCTTGGTCTGGAGCTTGATCCTCAAAATCCGAGTCCTCACACAGCTCGACGTCTACGCGTAACAGATAAAGAACCAAATAAACCACGCAAAACAACGTACAAACACACATTCGAAACTACATAAATCAAACTAATTCATAACTTTATGAAAACTTCCAGATAATTAATTTAGCATTTTATAAGATTTATAAAATTTATTTTGACATTTTTGGGCATATAGTTTGAGAGCTACAAAATTCATAAATTTGGACTTTCTGAGAATATTTTAACAGTATAAATTTATTTATAAAATTTCAGTAAAATTAATGTAGCTAGGTATTGATTTTTACTCATTTACAAAATTTGTCACATGCAGTTTGGACTTATAACGAATTTGTAATGAAAATAACAAATTTTGCAATTTTGGAAAAATTCATGTACAACTAACGGTTCGGCTGAATGCATGCATGGTACTATTCATCATATATATGCGTATTCTTCATGCGTTTCTTCGGCTTGGTGTCTTGGATACGTGAGAGAGACAGAGAAGAAACAACCAAATGATGGCGGACGATGGCCTTGGTCGACTGAAGTCGGCGTTAGCGGCGGCGGAGGCGGTAACAGCGGCGAAACGAATATTAAAATTTTCGGAGGATGGAACAGCAAAGGGAAAGTGAGCACCGCGTAGAACTTGGCGACATGAACTCAGCGGTATAGCTGGATTTGGCGGCAACCCAGACAGTGCATAAGCTGCCGATGAGCAGTGCCGAAGCCAAAAGATCAAACGGTCATAACTATTAAAGTACTATATGAAACCTAACCAAATTTTACAGAGAGCTATCTGGGATCATTTGGCACAATATGACGTGAACAGATCTGAGTTTTACCTTTTGGCTCAACGGGGAGGCAGCGGCGAAGTTTTACTGCCGTTGGAGCAGCGATGCTGCTTTCGGGAAGATTGATTTTTCTGCGCAAATCCCGCAGGTAAAACCTTGAGTTAGGGTGAGCACCGCGTAGAGGACATCAAGATGAATCTACAACTCAAAGGAATTACGAAGGGGATTACCGGATTGGGAGAAATCGATGACGAACCGAGCTCCAACGACGAAGAACAAACACAAAATTCAGGCTCAATTATTGACAAAACCTGAAATTTCTTGAGGGCTTATGTTCCTCTCAACAAGGCGAATAAGATGGCGCGTCGGTTCAAAAAGACTCACGGTTTGAGAGATGACACGGTGATGTCCTGACGGTGGCGAACTCCAGCTTTTGGTTGATTTGGTGAGAAAGGAGATGAGCAATCGCCGGGAGCAAGTGAGCACGGGATAGAGGGAGTCAATATGCACACTTCAAGTGCTTGCACGATCGGAGGAGATTAGAAACGGCCGAGTAATGGCTTGAAACACGATTTTCGGATTTGATTGAGTAATTGCGAAGTTATGGTGATTCAAAGAAATGGAGATGTTCACGGGAGAGCGAGACTTTGATTTTTCTGGAGGTTGAAGATGATATTGTTCAAATCCCTTTTTATTCGAATTTGAATAGTGTTAATGAGAGGAAAGCATGAGGGATAAAATAGTAGAAAGGCTCTAAAAATCTTGGAAAAATTCTCTAAAATACTATGGAATATTTGGAACCTAACGAAATTGGTTTCATAATTTTTTTGATATACAGATTTTTTGCAAAACTTTTTTAGTGAATCAGACACTTGTACAGATTTTTATAAAATTAACAACTTAATTTATAGATCAAGTTTTTAAAAATATTTGAAAGGAACATTCTTGTTTTTCAAATGTCGTTATTTTAAACTAAATTTTGAGATTTTATGCGCACGTGACACACATGATCTTTATTTTATATGATTAATTCAATAAGGCTTAAATTCGATTTAACTCCAAAAATTCCAAATACATTCCTAAAAATTTCTAATATTTCAAGAATGCCATAAATATACTAAAACAAATTTTGGGACGTTACAAACCTCCCACCTTAACAGAATCTCGTCCCCGAGATTCAGGGCTAGCTAGAGAAAAGGTTGGCAAACTCATTCTTCAGATCTTCTTCACGCTCCCTTGTTGCTTCGTTCTTCGAGTGATTGCTCCATTGAACTCTGCAGAAGCGAATTGTTTTATTCCTGATTTCTCGTTTAGCTGTGTCCAAGATCTTGATTGGGTATTCCTTATAGGTCAGATCTTCTTGCAATTCTATCTCTTCCAGAGGTGTCTGCTCTGTTGGCACTCGAAGGCACTTCTTGAGTTGGGACACGTGGAATACGTCGTGCACTCCTGCCAAAGATTACGGCAATTCTAACTGGTATGCGACTTCACCTCTGAGGCTCAAGATCTTGAATGAACACACGTATCTTGCAGCAAGTTTTCCTTTGGTGTGGAACCTTTTAACTCCTTTGAGTGGTGTGACTCTGAGATATACATAATCCTCTGGCTCAAAGCTTAACTCGCGGCGTCAGTTGTCAGCGTAACTCTTTTGCCTTGATTGTGCAGTCTTCAGTCTTTCTCTAATAATGGCAATCTTTTTCTCGGCATCGGTAAGAATGTCGGGCCCAAACATTTGACGTTCACCCGTCTCATTCCAATTTAATGGTGTCCGACTTGGACGACCGTATAATGCTTCAAATGGAGACATTTTTAAGCTGGCTTGGTAACTGTTGTTGTAGCTAAATTCTGCATATGGCAGACATTTGTCCCACGAGGTTGCATATGACAGAGCGCAAGCTCTTAGCATATCCTCGAGTATCTGGTTCACTCTTTCAGTCTGACCGTCTGTTTGCGAATGATATGTCGTGCTAAAATTCAAACGGGTGCGCATTACCGGATGCAACTTATTCCAAAATCTTGAGGTAAATTGAGTACCTCGATCCGATACTATCTTCTTTGGTACACTATGCAAGCACACAATTCTGGCCATATATAGCTTAGCTAGGCGATCTCCGGAGTATGTGGTTTTCACCGGTATAAAGTGGGCTACTTTGGTTAGGCGAGCAACTATAACCCATATCGAATCAAAACCTTGCTGAGTTCTGGGTAAACCGGTAATGAAATCCATACCGATTTCCTCCCACTTCCACTCAGGGACTTTCAGAGGTTGCAATAGTCCCGCTGGCCTCTGATGCATTGCCTTTACTCTTTGACATATATCACACAATGCGACGTGTTCGGCAACTTCTCGTTTCATGTTTGGCCACCAAAATCTTTCCTTGAGGTCTTGGTACATTTTTGCACTTCTTGGATCAATTGAGTACTTGGAATCATGTGCTTCCTCAAATATCAACTGCTTCAATTTAGGTTTATGAGGTACGCAGATTCTATTTTTCATCCACAAGGTACCCTGCTCATCTACTCTAAAGTTCTTTGCTAAGCCTTCGTCCATCTTGGATTTGATCCTATGAATCTTATCATCATCCTTTTGACCTTCCCTGATCTGCTCTTCTAGGGTCGGCTTTACTTCCATGGTAGCCAAATATCCTCTAGGTACGACCTCCAATCTTAGCTTCTGAAGCTCTTTACACAAATCAAACTGGTTTTCTGCAACCACTAAATTCAAGCTATGGCTTTTGTGACTCAAAGCTTCAGCCACCACATTTGCTTTTTCCTGGATGGTAGTGGATTCCGATGTTATAATCATTGATTAACTCCAACCATCTTCTTTGCCTCATGTTAAGATCCGATTGAGTGAATATATACTTTAAACTTTTGTGGTCAGTATATATTTCACATCGGTTTTCGATGAGATAGCGGCGCCATATTTTAAGGGCGTGCACTACAGTAGCTAACTCTAGGTCGTGAGTTGGGCAATTCTGCTCATGTGGCCTTAGCTGCTTTGACGCATAAGCCACTACTTTGCCGTTCTACATCAGAACACATCCAAGTACCTAACGCGAAGCATCATAATATATATCAAAGTTGTACTTAACATTCGGCAACACCAAGACATGTGCCGAAGTTAGATGCTTCTTCAGTTCCTGGAAACTCTTCTCGCACTCTGGCGTCCATACAAACTTTTTCTCCTTTTTCAACAATTGCGTAAGAGGTCTTGCAATTGATGAAAAACCCTCAATGAACCGGTGGTAATATCCCGCCATTCCGAGAAAGCTTCTAATCTGGGTAATTGACTTTGGTTGCTCCCAATGTAACACTGCCTCCACTTTCTTCGGATCGACAGCTACTCCTTCGGCAATCATTACATGACCCAGGAACTCTACCTTCTTTTTCTAGAAGTCACATTTGCTAAATTTTGCATATAATTGGTTTTCTCTTAACTTTTCCAAAACCATCCTTAGATGTTCTACGTGCTCTTCTTCTGTTTTGGAGTAGACCAGTATGTCATGAATGAAAACGACAACAAATCTATCCAAGTATTCCATGAATACTTTGTTCATCATATTCATGAAATAAGCTGGGGCATTGGTCAATCCAAAAGATATGACCGTGAATTCATAATGCCCATACCTTGACGAAAAAGATGTCTTTGGTATGTCCTCGGTCCGAATTTTTAACTGGTGGTATCCGGATCGAAGGTCTATCTTAGAGAAGACTCCCGCTCCTTTTAACTGATAAAAAAGATCGTCTATCCTGGGTAAAGGATATTTATTCTTTATCGTCACCTCATTTAGTGCACGATAGTCTATACACATTCTAAAACTTCCATCTTTCTTTTTAACGAACAATACTGGTGCTCCCCACGGCGATGAGCTAGGTTTAATGAAACCTTTTTCCATGAGTTCTTCAATCTACTTCCTCATCTCCACTAGTTCTTCTATGGACATCCTGTAAGGTCTCTTTGCAATCGGGGCTGTTCCGGGCACCAGCTCGATAACGAACTCAATATCCCTATCAGACGGCATACCAGGCAAGTCTTTGGGAAACACATCCAGAAACTCTTTTGTTACCGGTACATCTTCTACACTGATAGTCTCTAGGTTGTTGACCATCAATTTTCCATCTCGGACTGTGGTTGCTTGAAATTCCACTTTTTCTCCGTCTTGGTTCTCTACAGACACTACTCTGTGGCCACAGTCCAAAACTGCCTTATGCTTGGTCAGCCAATCCATTCCAAGAATTACATCCAAGGTTGGGTATCTAGCACAATTAGGTTTGCTAGAAACTCTACCTCGTTTATGACCAACTTAACTCCCGAACATCCTAGGTAAGATTGAAGTTCTGACCCAGGTGATTGCACTACTAGTATGCACTTAAGTTTTCTCAATTCCAACTCATTTCCCACAGCAAAGTCTTGAGAAATGAATGAATGTGAAGCACCAGAATCAAATAAAACTATGGCAGGTACTGAGTTAACCGAAAACGTACCCAATATAATGTTTGTGGCATCTTGAGCTTCAGCAGTTGTGATATGGTTCACGCGGCCTCGGACGATTGTCGACGGTGCAATTCCGGATTGATTGTTTCCACGGTTTGCTGCCTGTGCTGGTGTCTTCGTCGGTGTTGGCCCCAGGTTGAAGTGAACTAGGGTCACATTGCCTCTTTTTGGACACTGATTTGCAAAGTGTCTCGGTTCGTTGCAGCTGTAGCAACGCCTCACTGCATTTTGCTGATTGGAACCTGGTGCATTGTTCCTCTGCATTGGCGTCCTAAAGCCCTGACTTGAAGATCCGGGTGAAGAAATTGTCCTTTGGTTGGGCAGTTGCGGTTTGAACCTTGCAAATTGCTGAGGATTGACTCTCAGCCTCACCTGATTCGGACGTCCCCCTTGGCTGGACATCCGACGCTTGCAGTCCTCTCCTATCTCTTTGCGCTTATCTTCAAGAATGAGCGCCATATTGACAAGCTCTTGAAAGTCTGGGAAAGTGTGGGTGATCAGTCCCACTTGAAGCCCAGAGTTTAGTCCCTTCATGAATCGGGACTGTCTCACCTTGTCCGTTGCTACATCTTCTGGCGCATAGCGAGCCAGCTGAGTAAATATGTTCAAATAATCAACCACTAATTGGCCTCCTTGTTTAAGTGACCAGAATTCCTCCTTCAATTCCATCATACCCTCCGGAACATGGTATTGGCGGAAGGCTGCTGTAAATTCCTCCCAGGTGATCTCCTGGGGATGCTCATGGGAAGCACAGTAGTTCTCCCACCATTCTGCGGCAGTCCCTTCCAACTGGTGGGATGCATAGAGAACTCTCTCTTTGCCTGCACACTGGGATATGTGCAGCTTCCTTTCAATAGTCCTTAACTAGTCGTCGGCCTCTATTGGGTTAGCATTTCCCGAGAATGTTGGTGGCCTAGTCCTCATAAAGTCCGAAAGTATGGACTAGAACTCGTTTCCGTGATGCGCATTCGGGTTGTTATTGACATTGGCGGCTGTAGCTTGATTTTGCATCTCTTGATCTCGATGCATCATCGTCTGCATCACTGGGTGCAGGCAGCGAGGAATGCTCCTGTGTTTTCATGTCAGCAAGCGGTGGTCCTTGTGGCGGAACATTCTCCTCCTGGTTTCTGTTCCCACGAACTCCGCTCCTGTTGGCTCCATTGTTGCCTCGGGTGTTCACCATCTGAAGAATAAAAGGATTTAGGGAAAAGAGAGAACAGAGGAGACAAGTACACAAGAACTAATGCAGGGAGAAAGGTACGACTCAAAACAAAACACGCAACTTTATTATTATTATAGTGATATGGTCGCTGACAAGTGCCTACGGGCAATGAGACACATATCAAGCACACATCAAACAAACATAACAACACATAAAGTTCGAATCAAAGTAAACGTTCTAGGGACAGACTCGATAAGACTAACGCAACTCTTCACGCACAAGTCTCAACTGGATACTAAAACACTAGTTCTTCTAGCTTTTGGGACACTTCATCAATCCACTTTTCTTGCGTTCGACGATTCTTGTCTTCACGATCTTCAGGATTGGCAGTGACACCCAAAGCTTTCTCCTTAAGTGTGAAACAATGATAACTATTTGGAACAACTCAGATAAGATCTTCATTTAAAACAACGGGGAAAGATAGAAATTTTCAGCAAGGAGAAAAGAATAGAAGAATAAGACAAGTCAAGAACTTATCATTCTTTCAAGTTAAAATTTCCTTTTAGAAATTTTTTTTGAAGTTCCTAAAGAACAGCCAATCTATCTAGGTCAAGACCTACAGCTAGTATGGTTCTGATACCACCTTCTGTCGTGCCCGGAATTTGAATTCCGAACACTCTGTGTGATACACCAGTCCAGGATCACGCTGGTGCTCATAGATACAACAAAGATGAATACCATCACACATACACAGCAGAAATAATATCAATAATGTATTTAAATGAAATTAAACTATTAAGACCTTAAGGTCAGCCTTACAATATTAAGCCACGCAGAGCTGAGTTCAGAGTAAACAAATAACAGCAGCGGAATTATAAAATTGTTCGTGGTGCCTCAGTTTGCCACAGTAACCGAGTGAGCCTTTCCTAGTTAGCCGGGTCGTCATTCTTCTCCTCCTCAAACACTTGCGGTTCTTCATCTTCTGATGTTGTGATTATGGAGGGGTGAGTACATTGGTACTCTACTCAACAAGCTATGCACAAAATGCAACCTAATATGCTACATGCCAGGCTTATTCCAATGGAATGGCTTAAAGGTTAATTTGCAATAAACCACATTTAACAAATAACATAAGTAGATTCGAAAGAAGTAAAAACAAGTAGAATTAACAATAACTTTTCCAGAAGTTAAGTAAAAGCATTTCCACATTCTAATTCATACTTCCATCAACTTCATCTTTTAACCCAACCAAATTTTTAATAAAGTCTAACCCTTGACTGTAATTCCTGAGCAATGTCCAATACTGTGGACACGGCTATTCGAATAGTTTGTACACTCTGCAGAGGTTATACACTTTACCCACACGATATAGTTAAACACCACACAGGCGTGTAACTATAACAAAGTCTTTCCAAAACTTCTATCCTCGCATGCGTACCTCCCGGTATAGTTCCCACTGTCCCTTCCCTTTTGCGGAGCGGAAGTACAGGTCCAACGTATACCATGGAAGAGATGTAAGACCGATCCGGTAAACACTACTGTCAGCGTACTTCGCGCTGGGGTTCCCTCTCCGACGCACAAAGCCCTTCTATGTGGCGGCTTTGGACAACGCGGGCGAAAGCACGTCCGTCGGCAGTGCCGCCACGTGGCGCCCGGCGGCGGTGGCGAACGCACGCCGCCGGTGCCGATCCATGGCGTCGGCTTTGCTCGGCGAACGGCGGCGAACACGCCCGCCGCCAAAGCGGCCCACGTGGCGCCGGTGAGCGGTGGGCGAAACACGCCGCCGCCGGCGCCCGGCCCACGTGTTGGCTTGGCGGACGGCGGGCGAGCACACCCGCCGGCAGTGCCGGCCACGTGTCACCCAATGGCGGTGTGGGCGAGCACGCCTGCTTCGCCCGTCGCAAGGAAAAAGGTGGTGCGAGGTAACCGCCTCGAAGCCTCCCGCCTGTCGTCTGCGTGCAAAGTAGGGCTGCTATGTCGATCTATCAACCTGCAAGGATTTCGCAACGAGCCCATTCCTCGGCGCCTCTCACCTACCCGTCAAAAGGGGTCACATACCCACAGGCGAAGCCATCGTCGGCATTTAATGAGGCCGAGGAACAGGACAACACAGAAGGGTAATAAATATATGAAGATCCGCATGATGACCCCCCTTGTGCCTACTCCCGCTAGCCTAGCCTATATAAGGGCCTTCTAGTGCATGGGAAAGGGGGAGGACGAGTCGAACAAGCAAGAGTTCTGCAGTAGAGCCTAAGGAAGAACTTGTAACTCCCAAGCTCTGTACTGTACTAGTTTCAAACACTCTTTAACCAATCTAGCAGGAAGTAAGGCTGAACCTGGGTAAAATCTCTGTGTCATCCCTAGTTCATAGCCGCCGGAATTCGCCGTGTGGGAGTCTCTAGGGTTTTCACCCTCTAGGGTTAGCCAGCCGCGAAGACGCCCTCCTATCGAACCAAACCCGGTCTGTAGACTCCGGGCCTGTCAGGTGGAATACGCCGACAACTACACCATTCTTTCCACATCCACAGCTACAAAAACCACCTGAGGTCTCACATGCTAAGACTTCGAAATCATGCTCAACTAGGTCTGTCTCATACCAGACATGTGGTTGTATGTTAGGCCTAGTTCAAAGGCTTGCAAAGTTAAGTCCTTAGGTTGACCGTGGCAAGACTACACAAAGTTCACAAAACTAAATTCAACAACATCACTCCCATGTGCCACATCTGGCCCTCCATTAATGACTTGCCACTTGCCACAGTCTAAATTATTTTACCACCCTGATTGGTTACCATGCACCGTGTGCCATCAATAACATCAACACACGTGTCACATTCTCAAAATATCTTTCATAGTTCATTAGTCAATATTTCATCTTTCTCATGAAACAGTGTCAATGAAGCGTACTGCTTGGCAAAGCATAGCTACTTCGTTCTAACCATTTCCCGTTGGTGACTAATATTAACCAATTTAATAGTTTTCAACTTAGGGTGACAATGGGTTTATGGCATACAAATACTAGGAACAAGGAATCGATAACAAGTGGTGATTTTACTAAACCCAAATTACTTTAAAGCTTTTATAATTTAATTAGCATGCATAATTTAAATCAACATAATATTTAAAAACATAGGAGTAAAATGATCAAAGCATAACTTGCCTTCATAAAGCAGCGAGTCTTAATCTAGGTCTTGGTCTGGAGCTTGATCCTCGAAATCCGCATCCTCACACAGCTCGACGTCTACGCGTAACAGATAAAGAACTAAATAAACACGTAAAACTACGTACAAACACACATTCAGAAACTACCGCAAATCAAACTAATTGATAACTTTCTGAAAACTTCCAGACAAAATTCGTAAATTTAGACTTTCCGTGAATATTTTGATAGTATAAATTTATTTATAAAATTTTAGTAAAATTAACGTAGCTAGGTATTGATTTTTACTCATTTACAAAATTTGTCGCATGCAGTTTGGACTTATAACTAATTTGTAATGAAAATAACAAATTTCACGATTTTGGAAAAATTCATGTACAACTAACAATTCGACTGAATACATGCATGGTACTATTCATCATATATATGCGTATTCTTCAAGCATTTCTTGGCTACACGAGAGAGACAGAGAAGAAACAACCAGCGATGCCGAGGATGACGAGCGCAGGTCGGCGTTAGCGGCGGCGACGGCGGTGGCAATGGCGGGGAACGAATATTAAAATTTTCAGAGGATGGAATAGCAAAGGGGAAGTGAGCACCACGTAGAACATGACGACGCGAACTCAATGGTATAGCCGGATTTGGCGGCAACCCAACAGACAGGTCACAAACTGCCGATGAACGGCTACCGAAGCCAAAAGATCAAACGGTCATAACTATTAAAGTACTATATGAAATCTAACCAAATTTTGCAGAGAGCTATCTGGGATCATTTGGCACAATATGACATGAATGGATCTGAGTTTTACCATTTGAATCAGTGGGGAACGCGCGACGAAGTTTTCTGCCATTGGAACGCAGTCTGCTTGGAGAAGATTGAATTTTCTGCGCAAATCCCGCAGGCAAACCCTTGAGTTAGGGTGAGAACCGCGTAGAGGACATCAAGATGAGTCTACAGCTCAAAGGAATTGCGAAGGGGATTACCGGATTGGGAAAAATCGACGATGAACCGAGCTCCAACGGTGAAGAACAAACACAAAATTCGGCCTCAATTCTTGACGACACCTGAAATTTATTGAGGGCTTATGTTCCTCTCAACAAGGCGAACAAGATGACGTGGTCGGATTTCAAAAAACTCACCGGTTTGAGAGATGAGACGGTGATGTCCACGAACGGTGATGAACTCTGGTTTTTGGTTGATTTGGTGAGAAAGGAGATGAGCAATCGCCGTGAGCAAGTGAGCACGGGATAGAGGGAGTCAATATGCACACTTCAAGCGCTCGCACAATCGGAGGAGATTAGAAACGGCCGAGTTATGGCTTGAAACATGATTTTCGGATTTGGGGTTATTGCGACCGTTTCTGGGGGTTTAACGATGAGTAACGATCGGGCACTTAATCCTTGCTTCATTGCTGACGTAATGCCACTAGTTTCACTCGATTTGGTTGAGTAATCACGAAGTTATGGTGATTCAAAGAAATGGAGATGTTCATGGGAGAGAGACTTTAATTTTTCTCGAGGTTGAAGATGATACTGTTCAAATCCCTTTTTATTCGAATTTGAATAGTATCAAAGAGAGGAAAGCGCGAGGGATAAAATAGTAGAAATGCTCTAAAAATCTTGGAAAAATTCTCTAAAATACTATGGAATATTTGGAATCTAACAAAGTTGGTTTCATAATTTTTTTGATATACAGACTTTCTGCAAAAATTCTTTTTGTGAATCAGACACTTGTACAGATTTTTATAAAATCAACAACTTAATTTATAGATCAAGTTTTTGAAAATATTCAAAAGGAAAATTCTTGTTTTTCAAATGTCGTTATTTTAAACTAAATTTTGAGATTTTATGCGCACGTGACACACATGATCTTTATTTTATATGATTAATTCAATAAGGCTTAAATTCGATTTAACTCCAAAAATTCCAAATACATTTCTGAAAATTTCTAATATTTCAAGAATGCCATAAATATACTAAAACAAATTTTGGGACGTTACAGGACGGTGCGGTAGAAGCGGGACGCTGGTCGTGGCAAGAGCAGTCTCTCCTGACGGTGGCAAGGCATCAGACGGAACTAGTTCGATTATGCTTGCAACAATGGCAGGCGTTAGCAAGCGAAGACCTCGATCGTGCCTTTGGGCGTACTTTTCCTATAAAAGGATTCTTTTGAGCTCTATTAAAAAAGGGGGCGGAATACAAAACGAAGTGAATGAAGAGGAAACATTACCGTCTCGTCCTGATCCTTCCTCTTACATTTCCAAGCAAAGCGGACGCTTTTCTCAGAGCCGGTTTGACTCTGGTAGTTGTCGTCTCTACTAGCCCGACCGGTGGGAGTGATGGCACTAGTGGGTCAACGTCCGAAGGAGGGGCCTGTTCATAGATGAGCATGAGCAATGTGCTAGGCTATGATCAAATGATTACTTAACAACAACATTACCATTATGCCCATCTCGATCGAGGGAGGCTCTCCTCGAGGAGACACCTGTGAGGCAGCTACTAAACTTCATACGTCGGCGCCCTAGGCGACCTGCTGGTCCTCCAAAATTTGTTCGATTACGTCAGCAGCAATCTCATAGCATTCGAGCGAGCGATTAAATATCACCTGATTGGGAGCCATTGATGGTGACGTCCGACGGCGCTTTAGCGGTGGCAGAGGCAATGGCGACGCCGATCTCCCCGTTCGAGGAGAATCCGCAGTTTCTGGCTCCTGAGTTGCCTCGACCTCGCTAGGGTCTATGGCGGGTGCCACGTCCTCCGCAAACGACCCCGCACCAGTAGGAGCCGAACCCGATTCTTTCGCACTGTCTCGATGTCGGGACCCGGATATGCAAATCCGAAACCCTCTGTGTATTCAGCACTAGTCCAAGATCACGCTAGTGCACACAGTGGCAACACAGATGAAATATCATTCTATATAGAGAATTAACTAAGAAGAAACAACTTATTATTGAATAAAGAAAACGACCTTATGGCCAAGGTTCATACACCAATGCCTCATGGCTTAAGAAACAAATAAAACTGTTGCAGCAGAAATAAGATAACTTGGGCCATTCGACATGCCACACAGGCAATTGTTTGGGGAAACGCCTTCCTAGTCCACGTAGTCTTCATACCACTCCTCCTCTTGATACTCATTATTCCCTGGTCCTTCCTCAGCAACTGAACAACAAGGGCATAAAGCCGTGAGTATAAAACGTACTCAGCAAGCCGTAGGGAAATGATGCAATATATTCATGCACAGCTTGACAAAGGGTAGTCATATGGTTCATTTACAGAAAGCAATAACTTGAATTTAAATATAGTAAATAGATTGAAGGCATATTAATGAAAATAATAATAAATAACTAGTAAATCAATAGTAGACTGTATGAACAGAATGGCGAGGCATCACCCTACATCATTCGAAACAAGTATCAACCACCAAATTCAATGATATAAGTTTAGACAACAAAACAACAGTGAACTCCCCATTCACATTCCAACAATTCCACATTTCATGAAACACTCTATACCCCGTGTGAAATCCCCGGGCTTGTCCACGACCGCGGACACGGCTATTCGAATAGTTTTACACTCTGCAGAGGTTGTACAGCTTTACCCACAAGACATGAACATATCTTGGTGCAACCGAAAAAAACACACTTCCTTTGGTGTGTCGCAGAGATATCATGACAAAGCCTTTGCAATGCATATCTAAACTCGGTACTGCCCTCTAAGGTTTCGCCCCTTAGGGCCCCCTCTTGAGCCATGTGAATCTACCCGTCCATCCCGAAACCTACACAACCAGTTGGCAGTACTCAAGACTAGATATTGCAAATTAATCAGTTAGATCTGTCCCATACCAGACTTGTGGTTTCACGGTTAGGCCCAGTTTAATGGCGCACAAGATTAAATCCTTAAGTTGTCTCAGGCAAGACAGCCACATCCCAATGTGCTAGAAAGCACCACCTTTACTGCACGATCACTTGCCTGAGGGAAAACATTATGTTCAACTAAGACCAATGGCATCCCCTGCCATAGTACCACAAGTTTTACAACAACGGCCAATGGCCACAATTCAATATCTCATTAAGTCAAGATTAATATTAATTCACAGGTGATATGAACCCCATCGTATGACTAAGCTGGTCTAAGCATAGCTACGCTACCCCAAGGTTGGTATTATAATTATATCCAACTAGTAATGTCCCAACCTAAGGTTAGCAATGGGTATATGGCATTCCAATAATCAAGGTGGCATAACATCAATCAGGTGAATAGCTACTCTCAAAAACTAGCATTGATACATAAATAGCATGTAATTGTACAAAACAAAATAACTTTACAAGCATAGGCTCAACATGATCAAAGGTTATGACTTTCTTGTTGATCAAGCGCTGAATCTTGGTCTTCAAAGCCTCTGTTCGCTCCTTCGTGGTTCGCGTCTACCGGAAAATAAAGCAATGAAACCAAATAAATACAAAACAGAGACTCAAACAAGCTTAAAACTGAAAATAAATGGCTCTGGAAGGTATAGCTCAATTTTACAAAAATTTAGAAACTTGAATCGCTTCAATCGGAGTTCGTATGAGCGAGAACGAACCTCCGGAAGATTTAATTCAGAGAAAATAGATGAAAAAGAGAAAATCCGAATTTTTCGATTTATTTTTATACGGGAAAATCGATTTATTGCGCAACGCTGACGTCAGCAAGCAATTTCCTAAAATAAAAATAAATCCAAAAATCCTTATCTCACTAACAAGCGGGACCCACAATCCACAGACCAAGTCCACGAAGACCGGTCCTGGCCCACGATGGACCTGCTCACGAATAAAGGCTGTATGACGCCAAAAAAGGAAAAATGATTTGTATTTCTGGAAGGGGGTTTACAAAAGCCTCAAACACAAGTGGGCAATGCTCAAAAGAGCCCAAAACCTCTAAAACCTTCAAGTAGGGAAGGCTACCCATACCCCTCTATTTATACTACTCTTGGACCACCTGCCACCCTTGAATGAGCCCCTCAACTCTAGGGCACTCCATCAAGGGTTAGAATTGACCCACTCAAATAGCCATACAAGGGCTAACCCAAAACCCACCAAACAAATCGGATTTTCTTGCACAGTTTTCAAAGCACACTAACTAAACCTGCTATCCTACCAACTAGACCGCGATCTGACGGCTCTCCTTGATCCACGCAACATCTAGCTACATCTTTTCCTTTCCTTGTCTTCTAGGCTTGCACTGACTCCATCTTTGATCATCTTCGATAATCCTCAACCGTCTAGACCTCCGACGCTTCTCACCTAGTCTCAGTTATCCTTTGCCTCACCATAATCAAAACACGGCGCCCTGCAACTATCAAAGACAAGAAAAACCCACCACATAGCAATGTCCAAAAAGATATGCAATAATCATCATAAAATCATCAAATAAATCCAATTCCACTCCTGTGGTCGGTGCTATCACGCCAAGCCAGAACACCGCCTCTGACCAAAACCAGGAAAACACCCTCTTTGGAATTTTCATACGCTCCAAAGGGCCGGTGCTACCGCTCGCTCGGTAGCACCAGGCTACCATAGCCGGTAGCACCGCCCGATGATCATCCTCAGAAAGCACTTCTCTAGAATTTTTACACCAGCCTAAGGCCAGTACTACCGCCCATGGTCGATTAGTGCTATCACTAAAGCAAAGAAGACCACCGATGCCAAACCGTAAATCGCTTTCTAGAATTTTCATGTCATTATAGACCCGTGCTATCAAGATTTGAGCTAGTAGCACCGCCAGCCAGTGCTACTACCTATGCCAGACCGATAGCACCACCCTTGCTGGACAACACTCAAAACACTTCAAATTTGGATTTAAACCTCAAATCTCCCTCAAACTCAAATACTACAAACTTGAACATTGTCAATAACTCATCACACAAATGGTTAGACCTCCACATGGTTTTTCTGTATATTGTACCGTACGTGCATAAGGAACTGCAAGTTTGTCCAGTATGCAGTGCGCCCTGGTACAAACAAAAGGAGAAGTGTAATGACAAGAAGCGTAAGAGCTGAGGTGACGATGGTGAAGAGGTCACTAAAGGTGCACTAGCCATGGTATTGTGGTACTTGCCCATCATGCCTTATTTGGAGTGGTTGTTTGCAAATCCCAGAGAGGCAAAGTTGTTATGTTGGCATTATGAGTTTCGAAAGGAAGATGGTAAGCTGAGACACCCTGTTGATTTGGCTCAATGGAGAAACATCAATTAGAAATATGAGGAGTTTGGTATTGAAATGAGGAACATAAGATTTGGGTTGAGTACTAATGGAATGAATCTGTTTGGTAACATGAGGAGTCGTCACAGCACCTGGCCAGTTCTATTGTATATTTACAATCTCCCTGCTTGGTTGTGCATAAAGCGGAAGTATATTATAATATTGTTGCTAATCTTGGGACCCAAACAGCCAGAAAATAATATTGATGTGTACCTTGCTCCATTGATTGTGGATTTAGTATAATTGTGGAACGAGGGGGTCTGGTGTGGGATGTGTACAAAAGAGAGCACTTCACCCTACGGGCTATGCACCATAAATGATTTCCCGACCCTTGGTAATTTAGCGGGCTATAGTATAAAAGGAGCTAAAGCGTGTTCTATTTGTGAAGAGAAGATTGAGAGCCTACGGTTGCCAACTTCCAAGAAAATAGTTTATATAGGTCACCGTAGGTTTCTATCTCGAAGCCATCGATACCATAAGATGGATGACAAATTTGATGGGAAGAGGGAAGGTTGTTCAGCCCCGCAGCCTATGAGTGGAAGGCAAGTATATTCACATGTGGAGGATATCAATATTCAGTACAGAAAGGCTTTAAATTTGTTCGTCCTAGGACCATTTGGAAGAAAAGGTCAATATTTTGGGACTTACCGTACTGGAAGGAGTTAGATGTTCGGTATTGTATTGTGTCATGCGCGTTGAGAAGAATGTTTGCGATAATTTGGTTGGCATCCTACTGAACATACCTGGAAAGACCAAGGATGGAGTGAATGCTCATCGCGACATGGCCTATATGGGATTTAAGCCCAAGATTGCAATGATAGAGGAGGACGAAAAAGGTCCGTACATCCCTGCTGCATGCTACACCCCGTCCAAGAAGGAGAAAGAAGACCACTGCAAGTGTCTCCAAGGTATTAAAGTTCCATCAGGCTACTCCGCAAATGTTAAGAAACTTGTATCCATGGATGATTTGAATGTGCTTGGAATGAAGACCCACGGCTGCCATGTCCTGATGACCCAAATGCTTCCTGTTGAAATCAAAAATATTCTGCTAGAAAATTTCAGGTTTGCAATCATGAAGTTATTTCTTCAATGCCATTTCTTGCAAGGTTATTGACCCCCGATGTGCTAGACAACTTACAGAGTAAGGTGATGTAGACTTTATGTCAAGTTGAGATGTATTTCCCGCATTCTTCTTCGACGTGATGGTCCACTTTGTGATACACCTTATTAGAGAGATTAAAATATGTGGACATGCATTCCTATGTTACATTCCAAGTCCTAAACTCTTTCATTCCTGCGCTCTCTTCTTCAACCTTCCCCATGGTGAAGTTTGGTCCAAGCAAGATCAGCAAGGAGAGGCTGCAAATACTCGAGGACCTTGGCTATCTTGATGCAGGCGCCTGGCATGTTCCCGATGGCGAATGAGCCCTAGTGCCGCGCAATGACGAGATCATCTCCTGCGATCTCTATACCGTCAACGGGCTTAGAATGCCCGAGGGTGAGTTCCTTGAATCTGTACTCGCTCAATGCGAGTGCGAGATTACCAACCTTAACCCTAACTTCATTCTTGTTCTGTCCATCTTCTCGCATTTTTGTGAGGGATACGTGGGCACCATGCCTACGGCGATCCTTTTTTTTCATTTCTACTCCTTATTTCGCACCGGTGGGGCTTCTCCCACCGGCTCCATATATTTCCGCCTACGGCCCAACCGACCATACGAATATCCCATCTTCACACTTAAGGACTCGGTGTCGGGCTGGGCCAACCACTGGTTCTACTTGAAGAAGGTGGAGGGAAGTACTCTCCACTACTCTGGAGCAACGACTCAGGCTATCAAAACCCCGCGCCGCTTGTGCAAGCTGAGGAGTGGACGTTGATGACAATCAACGAGCTTACAAACATGGGGCTCACTGGTCGCGACATCGTTCGGGATTACCTCAAGAACCGGGTGTCCTCATTGAGGAGGAGGGAACATCCTTTCTTCAAAATCTCCAGGTGGCAAGACCTCACTCAGGCAGCTGACTCTAGTAACTTTCCTGAACTTAGGTAATTTTTGCCCCTTATGCGTAACTTTTGCTCATGTTGACGTTCACTCTCGGTCGATTGTAGCCCCGAGCAACGATTGGGTGGAGAAACGGGTTGCCGAGATGTTCAGCACCCCAAAGGGCAAAGAGCTCGAGCATGGGCGACAAGTCCTGAAGAACGTGCTCGAGTGGGGTGAAGTGGTGAGTATCTTTGTGATTCATGCTTGAGGGAACACATCCCGAGCATCTCTAATGTTTTCTTTGCCTTTGGCAGGAGAAAATCGCCCTTGAGGCCACGGTGGCCGCTCTTAAGCCACTGTCACGCGACCAAGGGGGAGCCATCCCTACTGCCAAGACCAAGAAGGCGAAGGGGAAATGATCAGCGCCACCGCCACCGTCTACCCGACCCTTAAAGACGCGGGCAGCTTCGACCAAGAGCCCTCCCCGGTGACACTTAGAGTTTGCCGATAGAATGGAGGTAAGTGACTTGAAGGCATGGATGAAGGAATACTCCGAGAGAAAACCGGGTCTGATGGCTCACTTACAACAGCTCGCGGAGCAGGCAAGACTGGCCGAGGTGGCAAAGGACGCCGAGCGCAAGGTGCTGAAGGGAGAGATCGCTGCGCTTCAGGCCAAGCTTGCTCGAGCTACTTTTGGCTCTCTAACGAGGGAGTCTGGGGAGGAGGACGAGGATGCGGCACCTCTCGCTTTGAAGCGTCGGTGCCCAAAAAAGACTCTGGAGGCGATTGACATGGAAGAGGTCGACCCCTTGATGGCGAGGATCAGTTGCGTTGCCGCGGAGAAATTCGAGCTCGTGGCCACGGCGGCGGCCAAAACCATTGAAGATGACAGCGAGGAGCTCAACCAAGGTAATTTTTGCACTTCGCTTTTTCTTTTTATTCTTTTTCCTTCTTTTCTTCTCTTTGCTTTGCTTGTCCAAGTTAACCCCACTCTATTGATATGGGCGTGATAACTCGTAGGGGCTTTTTGGTTTATGGGGCTATGGGTGATGAAATCCTCGATCGTGCCACAAAGAGGCAGCTCGTCCTTGCTGCTGACCTTGTGATGGCCAAGGCTGTCGATCTTGCGATGACGGAAGACTTCGCCGATGAAACTGACCAGCCGGCCGCGGAACTTCTAGCCCTGGAGGGACCAACTCTCCAGGATGTATACATGGCCCTCCCGAGCATATCAGATGCTCGGGAAGAGGAAGAAGTCCCCGTACCTCCGAGCGAAGAGCTTGCTCGAGGAGAAAGCACAAAGCCCCCTAGTGAACTACCTGCTCGGGAGGAAAGCGCAAAGCCCCCGAGCGAAATGCTTGCTTGGGAGGAAGACGTGAAGCCCCCGAGCGAAACGCATGCTCGGAAAGAAGATACAAAGCCCCTGAGCAAAACTCTTGCTCGGGAGTGAAATAAGAAGGCCCCGAGCAAAACGCATGCTCGGGAGGAAGATGAAGTCTGCTGGCCGAAGTTCCCCGTGGGAGATCTCGCGGACCTTCGGAAGGAAGACATCACCAAGGTCTTCTAGGAGAATCTCCGTGACCGTCTCCGTTGGGTAAGGGTACCCCATTTCTAAAACCTTCTTCTTTGGAAACGATCAAAAACTTAAGACCTTCTTGCTCGCAGGTGCTCCATGCGACCTTGGTGGACTTTAAGACGGCAACCATTCCCATTGAGGTCGTGGCCAAGCTCACTGCCGAGCAAAATGCCAAGATAGCGGAGCTCGAGTAAGAACTGGCCGACCTTAAAGCTTAGGACCGGGAGATTCAGATAAAGCATCGCTAAGCTGAAGAGAATGCCACAAGGAACAGAGAGCGGATGTGCGAGCTCGAGCTAAAGCTAGAGCATGAACAACAACGCTCTCAAGCCTTGGAGGCGAAGGTGGACGAGCTGAGCCAATCTGCTCGGGAGGCCACCGAACTTTCCAACCAAGATAAGGAGGAAATGACGTGACTCCGCCAAGAGGCTCGTGAAGGATGCGAAGCTCGATGGCGAGTCCTTGACCTTGAAGCTGAGCTTGATGAGGCGAAGGAGAAACTTTCGGCGCTCAGAGAAGTAAAGCTCGGGAAATAGCTCCTTGTCTAGAACTTTTGATTTGTTGATGTTTGAATGAAAAAATAACTTTTGCCTTGCGACTTGCCTTATTACGACTTTTGCCTTGTATCTTTAGAGATTTGTCCTTCAATGAGTGCCTACACAAAACAGACAAAACAAGGCGAGCAGACGAAAAGGATAACGAACAAAAGTAGAATGAAACATGAAGCGCGTGTTTTTAGAAAGCACGGTAGTTCGTCCCTACTAGGCCCCCGCTGTGAATGAAGGTCATGCACCTAAGTTGCGAGCACAAGCTTTTTCACGGGAGAGTTAGAAAAACTACGCGCTCTTCCCTTAACGACCTATCCGCCAATTCTCTGAGTTGCGAGCATGGGGTAGGTCGGGAGAAAGAAACACACACGGCCTTGACTTCTCGAATGTCTCAAACTCATGCCCCTAAGTTGCGAGCATAGTTTTGACAAGGAAGAACGTGTGGTTGCCCAACAAAGCACATGACGACCAAACACGCGCAGATCGAGCTAAGACTCTGGACCATCCTAGAGGGTGTCTGTATGCAATTGTGAACTTGTAGTGAAGGACTACTGCGGACAATAATCGGATTATGAAGACTACAACCTCTGGTGGCAAGCTTAGTGATTCGACACTGGTCGTGGCACTTTGAGCGTTCTTGCGCACGCTAGCCGAACCTTAGAATAGGCTGATTGAAGCGTATGTTCTTGCCCGCACGCGCTCATCCCATCATCAAGACCGTGAGGAGAGTGTGCCTTTGTGCGAGACTGGGTTGGCTTACCAATGGGCAGGGAGTTCAAAGACATTCACAAAATCTTGGAAAGAATAGAAATCACGAGGGTGAAAGAACCAAATTTTATAGAAACAGAATCGACTGTACTTACGTAAAACACGCAGTAGATAAAAGCTAGACAAAGAACTTACGAAGCTGATCGATGTTCCAAGAGCTGGCAAGGACCCGACCATTCTCCATCGCTAAGCGAATAGCCCCCGGGCGTGCCATCGAGATGACCGTGAATGGACCCTCCTATCTGGGGGACAGCTTGTTGGCTTTTGACAAGTCCTGAACTCACCGTAGGACTAGATAACAAACTTGCAAGGTCCTTGGTGGGACCGATTTTGCCACATGCCTACAAAGAGCTTGTAGGTAAACCACGGATCGCAGCAAAGCCTGTTCGCGTGTCTCCTCAGCAAGGTCTAGGTCTATGAGACGCTCGAGCTCCTGGTCAAAGCTATCGACCAAGTGCACTCTTGGAGAACCTAACACTATTTCAGCGGGCAATATGGCCTTTGCACCATAGACGAGCTGGAAAGGGGTTTCACCCGTAGCCCGACTTGCTATAGTGCAAACCGATCAAAGGACGGAAGGGAGCTCATCCACCCATGATTAACCATGCTGACTAAGGTTTTTGAAAATCCTCTTCTTGATCCCTTGAACAATTTGCCCATTTGCTTGTTCGGTCGCTCTATTGCTCTGCGGATGCCCTGCAGAGGCGAAGCAGACCTTTGTCCCAATGTCTTCACAGTAGGCTTGAAACAGTTCACTGGTGAACTGAGTGCAATTATCCATGATGAGGCGATTGGGAACGCTGAAACACGTCACCATGTTACTGCGAAAGAACTTCTTGGCTGCTTGAGCCAAAATGGTCTACACGGGTTTGGCTTCGATCCACTTGGTGAAAGTGTCGATAGCCACGAGCAAGAATTTGCAGCCCTTCTGACCTCGGGGGAAAGGTCCGAGTATATCGACCCCCCAGGTCGAGAATGGCCATGACAAAGGGATGGTTTGAAGCACGTACGCCGGCTGATATGCCTTGCGAGCATGAAATTGGCATGCTCAACAAGTTGTCACGATCGACCGAGCATCGGCTAAGGCCGTTGGCCAATAATAACCCAATCGAAAGGCTTTGCTCACGAATGTCCTGAAAGATGAGTGAGCTCCGCACACTCCTTCATGTATATCCCTAAGAAGGAATTTGCCCTCTTCTTGAGATATGCACTTGGAGAGGACTCCTAGTGCTCCTTTGCGGTACAAGGCACCCTCGATCAACTTGTAGGGAGAGGATCGCCTTATAAGCCGAACGCCAACTTTCTTCCTGCAAAGGTCTCATGTGCAAGGTATTGGATGAATGGCATCATCTAATTTGCACCATGCTCGAGAAGGGAGAGGTTACAGCACGTTTCCGATGCCTCCTCTACAGAGATAATGGAGGGCTTGTATAAGTGCTCAACGAGCACTCCCACGGGAGCGGGCATTTGGGAGGAACCGACTTTTGAAAGATGGTCGGCCAGGGAATTGTCCTTTTTGGGGATGTAGAGTACTTCGAAATTCCTAAAGTACTTCTCCATCTTCCACACTTCAACCAAGTAAAGTGCCAATGAGCTATTGGAACACTGATACTCCTTATTAACTTGGTTGATGACTAACTGCAAATCGCTTTCTTACGTTAGTCGCCGACTCTCGAGCACTTTGCATGCTCAGAGTCTTGCTTAGGAGACCTTTATACTCTCCTGCATTATTGGTCGCAGTAAAGTGTAATTAAATGGCGATCGAGTTGATATCCTGGGGATACTAGCACGACTCCAGCCCACTACTATAAAAATGATTTTCCTAGACACCAAGGATTTCTTTCCACAGCAGATTAAAAGGAGAGTTGCCTCAAATGATCAAGGGTGGTCCATGGGGTTAAGAACCACTGTGTAAGGTATCTTCACAGTCGCTTCTTTAAGAAACCGCCGTGAAAATATTGATCTTGTTACAAAGCGGTGCCTTTAGATGCCGCTTATGGAAACTATAAGTTTCACAAAGCGCTCTCTTAAGGATCCGCCTTTGGGAAATTGCGATCTTTACATGTGGCTTTCTTACGGCCGCATACTGAAAGCGTTGCTTTCCACAAAGCGAATGTTAAGCAAGCCACCTTAGTTAATTATATTGACGGCCTAATTAATTAACTAACCCCGTGGTGATGTTCAAGTCTTTAAAGGCGTAGTTCTTAAACCAACCGTCATTCAAATTTTGTAAATGCTTGTCTGCAAATTTTGTGACGAAGGAGATGCCCAGATGCATTTTCATGTACGCATCGAGCATCCTTTGTTCTACAATACCGCAAAACACGTAAATCCAACGCCCGCATAATACTCCTAGATGAGTTTGTATTCACATACCGGATCATCCGTTATGTTGCAACAGCGGCACTACACAGAGAAATCCAACGCCCGTAAAATACTCCTAAGATAGTTCTTTGGCCATTGACGGATCATCCCAGAGTGCTGCTTTTGCTTGATCGTTATTATTTTTCGTAGAGGTCGTTGTTTTAGGGAGCCGCCTGTGGAAACTTCGCTTAAAGTTCGAACAGATCGTTTCTCAAGGCGGCCCAAAGTGCCCCAAAATTGTGAAAACAAGTGGGGAGCTAGGTTTTGAACTTGAAATCCTTGGAATAGTTAACTCTCTAAGGTAAGAGCATCTCATTCCTGACATTTGTAGAGGTTTATATCTTGTGGAGAGGAAGATGTAGTGTAGATAGAATGTGCATGGGAGAGGGGTTGAAGCGGAAAAATTAGTCCAGCGACACTCAATTCGTTGGCTTTTAGTGATGTGTCTATGACATGTAGGTCCATCTGAGTGTATGACAGTGGGCTAGGGCGTCATAAAGTGAATCACGAATTTTAAAAAGTGTTAGTGGTCCCAATCTCCCGGGTTGAAGCCCTCACCTTCTAGATCTATAGACAGATCTTGTATCCCTCCCTCACTCTAGAGGGAAAGAACAGTCCCCCTCTCTAGATCTAGAGGGAGAGGACCTTATATTCTTTCGTGATTTTAATAAAATCATTTTATAGTATTTAACTTAGGTTCTCTTGTTAAAGTTCTATCTAAATAATTGACATTTCGATCTGATTTTCTGCTTTTAGGTTCAAGATGGAAACGGCATGGATGTACAATGCCCCAAGAAATAAGGGTGTATTCTCAAAGAGCTCAAACTTTTATTAAAGCCGCCGTATGACGCCTCGACTAAGAAGGAAACGGAAATACTTTGTCCATGCAAAGACAGAAGAACAATGTAGGGTGGGGAGATTTAAGTGTAATCGTAACACACATGATCATGAGAGGTTTTATAGAGGATTACACATGTTGGTCCAACCATGGCGAGCAACGACATCGCGAACAACCGATGACATTGATCCCGATCTTGTGGATGATCGGGCGCCGGAGGTGACATCGATGGTTTGGGAGATGAAGCTCACGGCATGCTCGCTTGCTAGATGATGGTCGATCGCGATGTAGAGGAAATGTTGCGCCATGCTGAACCACATGTTTTAAAGGAGATGACAGTTTAGATAATGTCGATCGCTACACAAAGCAAATAATGATCTCATTATATGAGGAATCCAAAGGTTGTCCTCCGTGAGTTTACTGTGTTGCATACGGTCTTGATGCTTCTACGGTTGAAGGCCAGCAATGGATGGTCGGACAAGAGTTTCACCGATCCGTTGAGGCTCTTGGCGTAAATACTCAAGGCTAATGGATTGCCCACCTTGCCGATTTGAGCACTTATATCACGAAGAAGCTTATCACTCCGATGTCATTGGATGTGCAAAAGATACATGCATGTCTGAACCACTATATCCTCTTCCGTAAAGATTACACGGACTTGGATCAATGCCTGGTGTGCAAGGTGAGCCGATATAAGAAGAATGATGACTCCCACGATGATGATGATTCTTCAGCCAGCACTACGAAGAATAAGAAGAACAAGAATAGTGCTACTGGTAATAACGAAGAAGACACTTCTTCAGGCACGGACAAGAAGAAAAGAATCCCTGCATTGGTGATGTGGTACTTGCCAGTTATTGGCCGCCTGAAATGTTTGTACTCGAATGAGAGGGACTCCAAACTAATGGGTTTGCATTCCGACAAGCGCATAAAAGATTGAAAGATTTGACACCCAGCTGATGGTAGACAATGGAGAAATTTTGATCGCATGTATCCAGATTTCAGCAACAAACCCAGGAATGTAAGGTTCGTGACCGAAAATCGATGGTATGAATCCTTTCGGTGAATGGAATGCCACACATAGCACTTGGCCAGTAGTCTTGTCCATCTACAACCTTCCTCCATGGCTATGTATGAAGAGAAGGTACCTAATGTTGTCCATTCTTATCCAAGGTCCGAGACAGCCTGGAGTAGATATTGATGTGTTTATCGAACCACTAATGGAAGATATGGCCATGTTGTGGCACGATGGGGTCCAGTGTGGGATCGCCCAACAACAAAGATTTCATACTAAAAGCCATTATTTTTGTTACCATCGGTGATTACCCCGCTCGCTAGCCCTATCGGTCGATAAAAGGAAGACAACTTTTGTAGTATGCATGGATGAAATCAGACGATGTTCCTTCCATGCTCACGAGTTAGTGTACATGTGGCACCGCTGCTTATCGAAGCTCACAAATACCGCGAAGATGGGCAAGTATTTTGACAATACAGCTTGAGGAAGGTGTGGCTCCAAAGCTACCAGAGGGGAAAAAAGTGTTTGAAATGGTCCAACATCAAGGTGGTTTTCGGAAGAAGCCTGCAGGCCAAAAGAGGGTCGAAAGAGGAAGAATACCGATGAGGAGGTTCCTCCGCCTATTGTCCTGCTCAAAAAGATGTCAATTTTCTACAAGTATTTGCCCTATCGAAGGACTTGGAAATTCGCATAGCATCGATGCCATGCATGTCATAAAGGATGTATGTGAAAGCGCATAGGTGTCTTGTTGACATTCAAGACAAGACAAAGGATTGTCTTAAAGCTCAGAAAGACTTAGTAGTACTTAAAATCGTGAAAGAACTACACCTCAAGAAAGAACACATGGAAAGTATTACCTTCCCCAAAGAAGCTACTCTTTGACAACCGAGGAGAAAAGATCGGTATGCAAGTGCTTACGTGGGTCGAGTCCCGCCTAGTTATTTATCCAACATCAAAAACCTAGTATCGATGAAAGATTTAAAGATAAGTGGTATGAAGTCTCACGACCGCCACGCCATGATGACACAAATGCTCCCAATTGCAATCGGGGTATCAACTCAACATTTGTAAAGGTGGCCATCACACGGCTATGTCATTTCGAATGCGATTTCACGTAAGGTAATCGATGATGAACAATTTGAGCTATCTCGCAGAACTACATAGTGGAGATCAGAAACCAACTTGAGATGTGCTTCCTCCATCCTTTTCGATACCATGCCGCACCTCTTGGTTCACCTTGTCGAGGAGGTAAAGGCATCGGGACCAAAGATTCTTACACCGGATGTTTCCATTTGAGAGGTGGATGGGCTTCCTTAAGAGCTTACAACGAATCGTGCTTACCCAGAGGGTTCCATTATTGAGGGCTACAACATCGAGGAAGTCATTGAGTGTTGCACGGATTACTTCTTGCCCGCGAAAGGCCGATTGGTGTGCCTCGCCCCTCGACATGAGGGAGGTTGACTGTAAAGGGAGTAAGGGAAAGAAAAGATTCATCGACTATGAGTACAAGAATGTGGACCAAGCACATTTCACCATCTTGCAACAAATAAAGATAGTGGAGCCGACGTGGAGCAACACCGAAGAGCTTGAAAGAGAAAATCCAGACGCCAAGTTGATTGGATCCCGAAGAGAATAAGCGATAAGTTTACCACATGGTTCAAGAACCAAAACATACCGATGGTGAGGACGAAGATACGTAAACATTGAAAATGTTGGCTCATGGCCCATCAAGTCCGGTAACATCATGGCTAGCGATGACATCAATGGGTACACGCTTTATACCATTCAAAGGACAAGAAGACGTTGGCCCAAAACAAAGGGCGTTCGGGTAGAAGCCATAGATGCGATAGGAGAAGAACACCTACTATGGAATCATTGAAGAAATTTGGGAACTCGACTATGGAAGGGATATGCAGATCCCAGATTTCACACGAATCGGGTCGTCAAACATCCTAATGGTGTGGAGGTGGACAACTATGGGTGAGCAACTGTCGACCTCAACAATCTTGGCCACAAACCGACCCTCGGATACTAGCTTCAAGTCTCGCAAGTTTTCTACATAGTCAACCCAAGAATAAGAAAAGGAACATAGTTGTTCCCTAAAACAAAGGATCGTTGGAGTTGACAATGTGCACGCGATTTAGTAATACAATCGAGCCGACGACCTACCGCCTTTCAAGATCCGAGAGGATCAAACTTGTAGAAGAAACCCTCGATATTTCAATGATGCCATATATGCGTGATGATTGCGCTTAAAAGTTGTTAAAGGCAAATAGGGACACGCTGTGTAAAAACTTAATATGTAATAGAAGTTATATTTTTATTGGACTTGAGTAAAACTGCTGCGTAAAAGTGCAAGATAGTACAGAGGTAATTCGCTATTAGGCCAGATCATCCTCAGAACCGGCCAACAGAGGCCCAAGGAAGCCAAGCACTATTCATCCGGATAATAATCCGGTACGGTTTTTTCTCAACTTAACGGAATGTCCGGTATGTGAATCTTAGCTTCGAGGCCTCCTTTGTCCGCATTCAAGAGCATCTTTATCTTTTCCTATATGGATCGTACGGTCTTCGTATTGTTCGTGCTCACTGTTATTGTGACTTTGCTAGGTGCTAGCACACCGCTACACAAGATGATCCGATTCTTTTTTCCTCAGGTGGCCGGACCATCCTGCCACCGAGTCGAACAGAGGCATTGATCCTGTCAGGTGATGTTTTCGATAACGGATCATCCGGTATGTTGATGTGAACCTTAGCCAAAAACACGCTTCAACATTCAGAGAACCGCCTGTGGAGCTTTAATATCAACCGCACCTAACTACTCCTCTCTCCACGCCCACGCCGCCTTTGCACCGCAGCCCATTTCCGTGCCTTGCGACGCCAGACTCCAATCCTCCACCCGCCGCCGCCACACGCCAGCCATACCACCCGCTTTTGTCGCCACGACAAATTCGAGCCTCTACCGGGCGATCGACTCTCCTTCACTTTGTAAGTGGTGAGATCCACATCCTTCTCGTTTCTTTGACTCCATTCAAATGCATATTAATACGACACAAGTTCTTGACATTCAACCGCAACTTGCGTATGGCAGGAAAAAGGAAGGAAAAGAAGTTGTTGTGCGAAATGAGAAGGCTAAGAAGTCCAAGGCATGTATAACCGAGCGAGCTAAGATGGCTACAGATGCGAATTTGGCTCAGGCATGTGGGCGTGGCCGCCAATTGCAGATTAGAGACACACAGAGTCAGCAGCAGAGGGGTCAGAGAGGGAGGGGGGCACTCAATTCAAAGAGGGTGGTGCGGCACCTCCTCGTCGTTATAGCCGCCTTCACACTCGTGGTGGTTCGACATCTTCCGAGCACACAGTAGGAGAACGCGAGGCTACGCTTAGCCGAAAACAAAATTTTCTACGATTCAACCGTGATACATGCGAGTAGTGGATCATGGATCATTACCCTTGGAGCACGCGAAGCGCGAAGAAGAGTGGGTGAAGCGCCCCGCGCACTCCAAAGTACAAGAGTAGATGCCGGAGTTGATCGCTCTCCTCGCGATCACAAGACGCAACGTCAGAGAGGAAGTAGACGTTTCGCCAATCAGCGCCGAGGCGATGCAACGGCACCTCTCATGGTATCCACACGCCCGTGGTAGGATCATCACACCGGTGTGCTAGCACCCACGCTGCGCGCTAGGGTTTAGGGGCGGTGGATGCAACGATGGCTAGGGTTTGTGGTGGGAGAACCTCATGGTCGCACACCCCCACGCCCCTTTATATAGAGTGCACTAACGGGCCTTCTTCGATAGAAGCCCACTAGGACTCACACTAATGGATCTTCTACAATAGAAATCCATTAAGACGCCAGAGATCCAAACCGTAAACCCACTAATGGATCCAATCCATCGACATGATCCAACCCGTTATGTGCGACCCGTTAGGTTCATAAAGAACGGCCATGGCCCCGAAACCTCTTTTTCCGCACCATCGACAACAAGGTTCCTAGCGTGACATGTTGTCCCCAAATGCACCGAGTGATCGATCGCTTGAACCTTGATATACTCATATACCAATCCTTTTGCCACGCGATACCAAATAAGCTCAAGGCAAGATGCGTACATCCTTGTGATAGCTTGACCCATTCACTGCCAATGTAATGGATATAATTCGTGATTAACACTTTAATCACTTTGGCATGGCTATGCACTTTTCCTTATCCATCCACACCGAGGGCCCAGATATCTCTCCGCTATCAAGGAGGGGCAAATTCCATCTTGATCTCTTATATCTCACGCCATGTTTTATGACATACCCGTAAGCTACCTTTATAACTCCCCGCTACGGAGAAGCGCTTTGACACCTCCAAAGTATACACGACACATGCCGAGAATCAATAAGAATCTCAGTCAAAGGATCGTATAGGTATACCACTCGAGACTACACTCGATGGCACCTCTAAGATAACAATCTCATCGTTGTCTCGGAGTGGGTCTATCCAACCGCATGTTTCTAACATGTGCCCATATTATTGATTTGATATTCCATATCTATGGTATGTGAAACATTACCATCAATCAATACATGTGCCGGTCGATCACTATTATCCCACATAATGATATGTGACCAGGATCGCTTAGAATAATATCATATAACCAATGTGTTTCACAATTAAGTCATACTCAATGAACAAAGGAGTGACATTTATTCATGGAACCGATAAGTACATGAACATAGACGATGATACAATCATCTCACATGATCGCTCTAGGGCATATCACTAACACACACCGCTAGGTAGGTGTGTGCTCGCCCCAACATAGTTCCGCATGAGGAGGAGATCATGGCGATGAAAAGGAAGAGGACGAGGAGTACCATGTGCCACATCCTCGACTTCTCGAGATAAGACTTAGAGACCTTCGAACCTCTCATCCCGGAGGGTAAAGAGCCTTCGCTTCTCGATGTCAATGTTTGGTTTCGCAAGCCGAGAATTTGGAGTTCATAGGAGGTTCTCGACGGTTCTTCAACAGAGCTTCTATGTTACGCACAGAGAGCTCTGTGGTCCAGCTTGAGCCGCACAGATGCTCAACTTCGCCTTTTGCAAAGGGTCGGGTGGGTGGACGCTCAGAGACACTTCACCATTTCGGGTCTTACCAGTCGCTGATGTGAGTTCAACACGGTAGTGGAAAAGTGGGTCGAGACTTCTACGCCACAGCTTTGATCACCTGCAGCACGATACATTCAGCCATGCATGACGGAGAACCCTAGAGGGTGTATAGGTCCACTTTGCTTGAGTTGTTTGGTTTTGAGGAGGAGGCCCGAACTTTGCATTAGGTGGTGTACGCAGACAGCACACTGCCTCATCGTGCTAAGGCCGGAGGGTGTTTCCCGATAGATGACCAGATTCGCTTTCTGTTCCAAAGCAGCTGCCTCGCTGGATCCCTTCGCCATCCGCACTGCCTCACTCGAGGCAAAGGCGTCCACATGGCTTTGAGGAAGTCATCATGCCGAGGATTGGGAATGCCGAGACGACATTAGTTTGTAGCAAGATACTTTATTCGATCCTATCTCACGAGCCGCTCGACATTCTCGACTTTATCATTTGTGAGATTGAAGATGCTATTGCAGATGCTATGAGTTTGGCCGCACAACAACCATTTGCGCCAGATAATTTCTTACATATGTAAGACCTTCACTCCCCGACGAGCATCGTGAGGAGTACCTAGAAGCGAAGTTCGCTTCACAAGACATGCCTCCATCTCTTGACGATAGATGCAGAGGCCGTGTTCCATGAGGAGGGCTCAGGAGCAGATACCTGAGGAACTGAGAGAGACCGCTCAAGGGGAGGACCAGGCACTAGCAGAGGCTGAGGAGCATGCTGGGTTGGCATGGATCATTGATATTGACTAGGATGACGACGAGGAGGAGGAGGAAGACCCTGAGTACTTTCCACTACCCAAGCCCACGACCACGAGGTGTGGATCAGCTCTAAACCCGAGGATCGAGATGACTCACCGCACCATCGCCAGCCCCCGACGTGACACCGGTGATTGCAGCTTGCTTTCAAATTCGAGCTTACTCCACGATTTCTTCGATTGTTGAGTTGCGTGTCTCGTGCAGCTTCAATTGCCCAACAAATGGAGACACCGACCCAATTACTAGAGGAGATGAGGTTGTGACACAGACGACCTAGGCAGCTTTGCTACACTACGATACAAATGGCTCGGGATGTTCACTTTCTTCTCGTGTGCTGGTCGGCCAGTACAATGCAGCTTGGTCTTGCACACCGAGCTGCCAGTCCGCCCACCTCCCGCCACCGACATTGTCGCCCCACTTGCTTCGCTGGGGGCTTCTTCCCACTCCCTGTCCACGTTCCCACCAAAGACCTACGGCCTTGACAGGATGTTCTCCGCATCACCGATGATAAGGCATCCGCCTCCGCTGTCCACTACTCCACCTACTTTAGCAGATGCACCCACATCGACCATGCCTCGCCTGCGCTCAATCGATACCAACATACGCTGCGGCATGCCGACGGATCGGCGAGATAGTCGCCGCTGTGTAGTATCGCTGAGTTCAAGACCTATCGGCGCGGTGCCAACTCCTCGTTGACGACGATCTAGTCATTGCCTCCGAGTGTGCTCCTCGTGAGTTCACGACATGCCCCCGAGGCCCCGATGAGTATAACATCAAGCCAACATGTACGTAACATCACCTCCGACTAACACACACCGCCGGATTACTCAAATCACAGAGAATATTGCCGATATGGGTGTTGTGGATCCGACTCCAACTCCGACAAAGGCGGCACATGATAGGCCCATCGACTTCTTGCCGGTGACTGCTTATTGTCCAATTCTTCACCAACAAAGTTCACAGCCCCGATGAGGAGACTAAAGCTACAAAGTCCTGTGAGGAGAACCTCGACGAGCCCGACGCCGACGTGTTGGGCGCGAGGTCGATAGGGAAGACTCCAGCCTCGCTCCGATCTTTTTGGTGCTAGTCCAAGCACCTGACGAGTAGTTCTTGCTTATTGCGCCACTTGTCTTTTCGGGTTGTTATGCACTCTAACTTGCTTGATATGTTGTATTTCGATTTCGCTGTGTTCGCCTAGATTGGAACGATGCATTTCATGACAATTTTATTTAACTTTGTACTCTTTCATGACAATCAGATCAAGGCTTTTTGCCTAAGAGGATGGTCCCAGATACATATATTTACACATACCAGATCATCCTCGATTTGTAGTTCCGCTTGTAGCCCACTGGCGAAAGTTGTATGCATAGAGGATGATCCGGCAGGTTATCCTAACCATCACGGATCATCCGGCCTCAGGAATCGCATCCTGCTTGAGGAGAGCACCTAGTTAGACAACATGTGTAGAGCTTTGCTCTCCCGGCCAATCACTTACTGCTGTCATTGCTATGATCACAGAGAATAAGGCTACTATGGGTTTTTAGGGTCTGAGGGTGGACCCTGTTAGTGCGGCAGAGACAACTCCCAGAGACCCCAAGCCCATGACCCATAGCCTGCTCCTACGACATCACCGCTAGCCCATCAGTCCGATGGTGACGAGAGTAGACCATTTCAATATCATAACCTCCACGAGCCTACCGGCGACTCTGTTGCAGAGCGAGGTCGATCCACTCGTCTCGATCTTTAGGCATTCCCACCGAGAACGTCCGGACACGAGTGCCGAGTTGATTTTAGTGGTGTTAGCTCTTGTCGATCTTCATGTAAGGACGAGTTATCTCAATGTTGCGCCACTGTAGTTGTTCCTTTCGTGTAATCAATCGATCCATGTGAAATGTAGCGCCCCGCGAACGATGTGAACATTTAGGATCGCGTGATTAATTACTTCAACACTAAATCTGCATCTAACGGTATGGCCATTTTACGCTGCACTCTTTCGCCAGGAGTTTGGGCACCAAGATAACTTCAAGGTTTTTGCCTACCGGATGGTCCCAGATACATATATTTACACATACCGGATCATCCTAATTTGTAGTTCCGCCAGAGCCTACTTCCACGATAGAGGATGATCCGGTGGTATCTCTAACCACGGCCGGATCGTCCGGTGTGTGGAATCGGCTCCCATTCCGAGGCGACGTTTGGCCTCACGCATAGAGGATGATCTGGTGTGGTATCCTAACCACGGCCGGATCGTCCGGTGTATGGAATCGGCTCCCGTTCCGAGGCGACGTTTCGCCTCCCAGTGGTTATATTTCCTTGTTTCCGCCGGCGGTTCATAAATTATCCCGTTCTCTCCCTCCCCACAGCCAATAATGTCGTCATCCTCGTCCTCATCCTCCACGGGAATCTCGGCGGAGACCGAGCCTACCACTAAGCCGCTCGACTCGGCCGTTGCCGTCGATTTGTTCACAGAGGCCAACCGGGAGCCCCACTACCGGGAGCACCCGAGGAGGAGGAACTTCCGCTACCGTGGGTGGAGGAGGCCATCCGCGGAGGCAACGGCAGCGGCGGCGACGGCAGCAGTGGAGGCGGTAGCAGTAGCGGTGGCGGCAGCGACAAGGAGGAGGAGGAGGAAGGATTGATGTGGGTGGGGAACGATGACGACGGCATTAGCGACGAGGACGCCTGCGACTACGACCCCGTCCTCTACCGTTGGGACACCTCCTCCTCCTCTAGCTCCTCCTCCGCCAACATCTTGTTATCGTCAGATGAAAACGACGGCGACGGCGACAATTTCTCGGATGTAGATAGAGTAGTTTAGCTAGGTATCTAGTTGGCGATAATTCGATGTACTATCGGGCGCCTTTTGGATGTAATGAATAAAGGATTGAACATTTACATTTTGTGTGTTAGAATCAGAATCTATTTGTTTTGAAAATGTTAATGTTATCTCGCATTGCATTGTTCCCATGGACCGGATCAAGAATGCTTTTCACATTGTGTGTTAGAATCAAGAATGCTTTTGTGTGTTAGAATCAAGAATGTTATCTGCATTGCATTGTGTGTTAGAATCAAGAATGGTTTTTGCCGGACAATGGTCCGGCAGTACATATTAACAAGATGTCCTGATAACTGAGGGTATCGCTTGTAATGGTTTTTGCCGACAATGGTCCGTGCACACATATTTACAAGAACCAGATCATCCTGTCAGACAATCCGAGGGTATCGGGCAAGCAAGATACTTCGAAGTCTTTTGGTCGAACGGATTATCCTGTGTACAAATATTTACACAGACCGGATAATCGTTTGGAGATGCCCGCCTGGTCTCTACTGACGCCGCCTGAAGAAATCGTTTGGACAGCCTGTGGAAATCTTGTGCACCGCCTGTGCAAAAATCCCTAACTCCTAAAATCAATAGGCGGGAGATCGAGTGCTCCCCCGGTCCAAAGCCAAATTTCCCTCTTCGACGCCTCCACGCCTCCTCCCTCGGTGACATCCCCTGCTCGTGGCTCCGACAATCGCTTGGCCACGGCTGACCTCTCCGCTGGCTCGGGCTCATACGACTGCTCCGCTGGCCATACCATCGGTGGCGCAGCTCGACCTCGCCGATGCCGACGCCCACGTTGCCTCGCCGGTGACCTCTCCATGGCCTCGCCTCGCGATGAACTTTCCGCCGGGCCATCAACTGCCGAAGCCTCACCCTCATCGACGCGGATGCCTCACCGACGCCAAGCAAAGCCCAAGACCAAGGTAAAAATTCACTTGTCAATGCCACCCCGCTACCTCGCTCGGCCTAGCAAGGAAAGTATTGTGGTTCAGGCATTTGCTCATATAATCTCACTAATGAGGTTTCTTTTTTCTTAATTGTTTCGTTCAAATCAACCATCGATATTTCTTGTTTTCCTCGATGTAGAAAGCATTCCCCTCATCTGTAGAAATTGATTGTCAACCCATTGATTCTGGATAGAATTTTAACCAAAGAGTTTGACATGCTAATAAAACCGTAATGAATTCCCCATCAGAAATATTAATAGGCTCAAATTGATGTCATTGCAACTGCTTTGTAGTAAGATGGGAGATAAAGAATTGCTCGCCAAGAAGGCGCTTAAGAGGAGCCCGCTTGCAGAGCTCTTGGTAATACGCCACGCAATAGGAGGGAGATGCTTAAGGCGCAAGACTTGGCCGAGAAGGATGATGCAACTACGCAATTGAAAGAACACCGAGCCCATCGCTTTCCTTAAGGCAATGATGGTTCCTCGTCATCGTGACAGAGCCCAAGCCTAGTTCCATACCCACGACTGTAACGGCAATGTGGGGAACTCGACCACTCACGATCCCAATGAAGAGGTATTAAGAAGAGTGAGCTTGTTTTATTTGTAGCTTAGCGTGACATAATTGCATTTCCTTATGTTTATGATTCCTCGTGTTTATTTCTATGAAGAGGCCGTAAAGGCGATCACGCCGACTAGCTGCGCTCAAGAGGTAATTGAAGATACCGGGCATGTTACCATGGATTCTCGCTGCAACAACCACGACTCGCATAAATGAAAACGGGGAACGGCAAGAACAAGTTTCCTAAGGCACTTGGTATGTCACGAGGTTGGTCCTTAGGAGAGCCCCTAGCACCTCGTGAGGCACTATCCAAGTTCAAATAGCTACGGTTGTCTTGTCAAGGACAATGTCTCCATCACGATTGATAATCGGACAAAGGTGGCCGACGCGACAAAGGCGCACTTTGGACCGAAGCATACGTAAAATCATAAGGTTCCCCTGAGTATGGGGCCATCGCTAAGAAGAATGCCTTGGACGTGATGGGGAAGATCTTCCTAAATGGAGGTATGAGCTGAACAAGTACTTTGTGAAGACGGAGCGCACACCATTCCGTAAATATGGAAAAATCACCGCGTGAATGGGCGGTGTTTGTCCCAGAAGACCACAAGCTTAAGCCGTAGCATTGAGCAAGGTGTACAAAGGTTCTCTGAAGAAGAACAAGTACCCCCATCACCTGGGCACAGGTGGGTATGCCCCTAAGATTGTTGAGCAGAGGAGTAAAGAAGAAGAGGAAGCCCGTGGTGGGATAGAGAACTCATTGACGAAGTCAGAAGCGAAGCGAGGCGTAATTGGGTCCTAGCTTGCCAACCCAAAGCAGAAAGAAGGGTCACAAAGCACTGTGGACCTCGCGGTCCCGGTAGTTTGGGCTAAGTCGCGAAGATCTCGCACGCAGCAAGCGAGGGATCTTTCATGCCAGATAGGGAGAATGACGACCTAACGACGGCGCTGGGGAACCAAGGAACACCTGTGTCGCACTCGTGGCGCCTAAGTCGAGTGGGCTTCAAGCATGGGTTCCCGTAATATCAAGACCAATACAAGTCGCACAAAGATATAAGAAGACCATGGTCGATACAATAAGACAACCGGCCCAACAAGAGTTTTTAAGACTATGGGAAGAGAAGGAGGCGAAGGGCGTTATAGCGCTGGCCGGATGACATCCCGAGCCCGCCCGATCCGAGTAGGCCGGTCCACGCCATCCCAACGCCGATATCCTATGGATGATATCACAGAGGCAACCATGTGCAAGCTCAGGCACATCTAGAGTAAGGGGCTTGGTCGCCGAGCTTATGGAGGGCGGGCATATTCGCACTGGATACACAACCAACCTCGTTCCGATTGGTCACGAAGGTGCAAGTGGACATCATGCTTGTTCCGCGCCTTGGCTTGTGGAAGCTACCATTCAAAGACCCCGATGACGAGAGACCATCCAAGGACCATCCAATATGCAGTTGGGTCATTTATTGTATGGCCCAAGGAAGATATTGCATTGATACAAGAGAGGTCAGAGACGCCAGCAGCAAGTCAAGACGTCCTACCTCTTCCAAAATTACCTACACCACAAACCGCATTTTCTCTGTCGGCGGCGCCTTCACCACAAATACAAGATCTCCGTTGTCGGTGCCTTCACCACAGCCACAGATCTCCGCTGGGCGCCTTGTGCACCGCATGCACCACCTCCATTGCCCCAACCGTCACAATGCACCTCATCTTCGGCGATGTTGTTGGTTGCAAAGAAAAACAAAGAAGTTGATTGCAATCAACGGAGTACCACCAAGTCAAAGAGGAGTGCCAACTCCACTCGGGAATGCACTATGCCTTCACTAGAGACTTATGAGCATGGCAAGCCATTTCTCCCCATGGAGCAGATCAACGAAGGACCATGGGAGTTGAAGAGACTCCATGACTAGTACTTGAGGGCATCTCTGCCTTGGGGTGAAGGGCATTCAAGCCGCCGGCCCCTCCGTATGTCTACAAACACGAGGATACTTTCTACGCCCGATCGATTTTGGTGACTTACAACAGATGTTCTGCTTTTGGAAAACTCGACATCAATTTGATCAGCGTGGTGCCCGTAAGTGGCCAATCGACTCTTTCTTACATATTGTTATATCGGCTCTTGCAAAGAGTGCGCCGATATAACAAATTATGACAAAGATATCATTATATTGCATTCTCGATAGCATAATAAAGAAAACCCCAAATGTATAGCGCTTGAGTGCCAAGTTGAGTTCCTTTATAGTAATTGCTTGTTAGATCATTCAAAACATGGCGTAATCCATATAATTTTCACTAAATCGTAAGTTGGCCGATTTTAGTGGTTTTTCACTTTTAAATAAAGTTAACTTCTACCAAATTGTCGAACAAGATGCATTTTACCAAAATCGATATTTGCCAAAATGTCATGTTTCCCAAAGATTCAACATATAAATTGGCGATTGACCATTGTCTTCGTAGAATGCAATATAACGATGCTAAAAGATGGGAAAACGTGTCGGTTCCTTGACCCCGCACGGATTAGCCACCGAGCTTAAGAGTCAGACTCAATGAAAAGGAGTTGAAGGATAAGGGATGACGGAAACAGAGATAGAAGAAAAGCGATAGCCCCAATTCGAGAACGCCAAGTAGATGTGGGCTATACATATCAAAAGCAATGCTCTAGATGCAAGACAAGGACGCCATAATGGCTCCTACAATTTTAAGTAATCTTCTCATTCGCCAATCGTTGCTAAAAGTTTAGTTTGCACCATAATCACTGTGAAACTTACATAAGTTTTCGCAGCCGATCACTTCATTTGTTTCATGTCAGCACTCAAGCAGAAAGCAGATATATGGTCCTTGACTCATCTAGAACCCCACCGAATCTTACGATGAATTCACTCGCCTTAAATGCATAAGAAATATATATACACAAACATACATAACATAACGTAATTTGTTTTATGATATGATAGTTACTTGTTGTTGTTGACATTCGAGTAGGGCTTTCAAGAAATACACCCACCAAAAAGGGGGCAACATGATCCTCTAAGGGGTCAAATAAGATGCTTTGCTATGTCCACCCATGGGTAAGAAGACACTTATAATGCTTCAACATAATTGCACTAGTAAGGAAGGGTATTACCAACTATACTAATTCCATACATTATTATTTGATTTGAAGTGCCACAAGGAACTTCCAAAGTGTTGTTCTTTGTGGATACTACGCTCATGAAGTTCCTCAGATCAACAGGAGGTATGTATAACCCCTAGGACGTAGCCTATACAAATTGGTGATTCAAGATTATTTATTGTCCGATTCTCGATTTCACTATTGTTTAACCTCTTTATTGCCTACTTTATTATCGCAGTGAAGATTGCAAAGACCACTTTGGCACTCATCGATGATGACCTTTGCAATGTGCAAAAGGACATGTGCCAGCTCATTCTGCTAGAAATCATCCATGAGAGAGGTAGTTTTTTATCATGAGGTGAAGTGGCTACATTCTAGACTTTGTAATTGGGAGACGAGGATAGACGGGCCATGAACACCGATGTATATATAATAACCTTGTGTATATATATATATTTTGAAAGATAGCAGGCTATAATTTATATTAGATAGAGAATATCGAGAGTACATGGCGCAGATACCGCACTCGGAGAGTTTTACAAGGAGAATATTAGAGGAGTATATATAACCTTGTGTATATAACCTTGTATATATATACATAATACAATTATGATTTATATGTGCTTGGTATATATAACCTTGTCATTGTTATGTATGGATTTGTGCCGAATAAAGGATGTGATTGATAGAATGTATGCATTTATTAATATTATAATATAATTAACATAACATTATTAAAAAAGATTCTTGGATCTCAGACAAAGTGACATTTTAAGCCCACGCCGTGAAAATGCTTATTTATGCAAAGCGGTGCTTGCCACCCGACCAAGATAAAATGCATTTGTACAAAGTGCTTCTTAAGAAACCGCTTGTACAAATAAGCATTTGTGTAGGTGGGTTCTTAAGTTGTTCTGTCAGATCATTTGTACAAAGTGACAATTTTAAGAACCCACTCTACATTAAATGTTTATTTGTACAGCGGTTTTTAAGCATCCCACTGCATAATGCATTTTGTGTGGTTCTAGAAACACTCGCAAATATACCGATTTACATAGACCTTCGCCATAAAGCGGATGCAAAATGCTCGTGAAGATGGGTTACGACCGCCTGCATAAATGATTTCAGTGAGAGAAGGTTCTCGAGCGCTGCTGGCTCATGACCCATCGAAGTACATGGTCCAACGACCTTCTTCAGATCTATCGAGCTTAGTAGCGAGTGGCGCTGGATTCGTCCATTCCGCTACAAAGTATGCTAAGATCTGGGATTTGATCGCTATACGAGCTGAGAAATAGACATCAAACTCGGCGAGCTCCATAGCCCATTTTGCTATTCGACCACCGGCGTCTTGATTTCATATGATCTCTCTAAGTGGAAGTTGGTTGGGACTACGACCTTATGGGCTTGAAAATAGTGTCACAGCTTTCTGGAGGCCATGAACAGTGAGTACAAGAGATTTGGGACCTCGGGGTATCACTCCTTCGGTCCATGCAAGACCTCACTGACATAGTAAATTGGCCGCTACACCCCATCTCTTGCAATCGTAACACTGCAGCATACAACAAGGGGTTGCCGCTAGATATAACAAAGAAGGCTTGCCCTCGACCTTAGTGTGGTTAAGACAGTGAGCCGGACAGACATCAAATTTCTTCAAGGAGTGATTTGCTTCTTCTGTCCATGCGAAACCATCATGCTTGTGGAGCGCCTTGAAAATAGGCAGCCTACGCTCGCTTAACTAGGAAATGAAATGACATAAAGCCGCCATACGTCTGGTCAAAGTTTGGACCTCCTTTACGCAACTGGGTAGCCGTATTCTTTCGATGGCTTCAATCTTTTCCAAGTTTGCACCGATACCTTGTGGACTGATCATGTAGCCAAGCACCTTGCCCGCCCTTACCCCAAAGACACACTTTTCAGGATTAAACTTTATTCGATGCCTATTGAGGTTACAAAAGGTTTCCTCAAGGTTGGATACATGACTTGAGGCGAGCTTACTCTTGACCATAATGTCGTCCACATAGATCTCCAGATTTCGACCTATTTGATCTGGGAAGGTCTTCTGCATCAGGCGTTGGAAGGTTGCTCCAGCGTTCCTAAGACCGAAAGACATGGTCGTATAGCAAAACGTGCCAAACGGGGTAATGAAGGAAGTCTTCTCTTCATCTTCAGGTGATATGCTGATCTGATGATAACCCGAGTAGGCGTCCAAAAAGCTCATCACCTGGGACTCTGCTATTGTATCGACCAGCTGGTCTATGCGTGGTAGAGGGAAGTTATCTTTGGGACAAGCGGTGTTCAAGCCAGTGTGGTCAACACACATGCGCCACTTGCCTCCTTTCTTCTTGACAATGACCGGATTCGCCAGCTATTCTGAATGCTCGACTTCTCGTATGAAATCGGCCTTGAGGAGCTTGTCGAGTTCATCCTGAATGATTTCTTGTTTCTCTAGGGAAAAGCGCCTGAGCTTCTGCCACACAGGTTACTTATTAGGCCGAATAGCGAGCCTTTGCTCGATTACTTCCCTTGGGACTCTGGGCATGTTGGACGGCTCCCAGGCGAACACGTCAGCATTCTTCCAGAGGAAAGTAATGAGCTCGAGTTCCTATTTGGGATCTAAGGAAGATCCCAAGTGCACGACCTTGGCCGGATCCGTGCTGTTTAGCGGTATTGCCTTGGTTTCTCCTCCTGACTAGAGGGCAACTTTTGGCCAGGAACTCTTCGGCTCTTGGTCAAGACCGCGTTGAGGCAACTGCCCGACCATGTCAAGTGATTTTTCGTCACAATTCAGGGCCGCCTTTTGGTTCCCCCTTATGGTAATCACACCATTTGGGCCAGGAACCTTCAAACATTGGTACGCATGATGCGTAGCGGCCATGAACTTGGCAAGAGCCGGCCTGCCGAAGATGGCATTGTAGGCTGACTCGAAGTCGATCACTTCAAAGGTGATCATCTCCATTCGAAAGTTGCTCAGACTCCCGAACATGACGGGCAAGACGATCTGGCCAAGAGGCTTGACCGAGGTGCCCGGAACGATCCCGAAGAAGGGGACTGCTATGCTCTTGATCTTGGACTGAGGAACTTGCATCTCGTCCAAGACCTTGGCGGATATGAGGCCCAAGGAACTCCTTCCATCAATGAGGACTTGCCCCACCGTAGTATTGTTGATTTTCGGATTCACGACCAAGGGGAGCTTCTGAGACTTGGTCATTCCAAGGGGACAATCATCTTTAGAGAAAGTAATGGGCAGCTCGGACCACCTGAGCTGTTGCACGGGGGGCTTGCCTTGAGTGACGTGGTGTACTTCCCGTGCTGCCTCCTTCAGATCCCTGCGGGATTTATAGGTCGAGGAGCCCCCAAATATAACCGCGATATGATTGTGGAGCTCCTGGTACTCCATGTCTTCGTCATTCTCATCTGCGGGCACCTTGCCTTTCCTCTTGCTACTCTCTCCCTTCTCTGGGATGTGGGCATAGGGCCTTTGCCATTGTAGAACTTCTCTAGGCGGAATGCCCAGGTTTGACAGTCGGAGTCTCATGATTGGGCTCAAAATGGTCAGGAATGTCCAAACCGCCGTAGAGACCATCACACTCCTCATCATCCGTGAGGGAATTGCGCTACGAGCGGAGGAAACGTTCTCGCGCTACAATAGCTGTGGAAGGACTCCTGCTCGGCAGACCTTCCGGGTCACCACACCAAATATGTCTTCATCTACAGAGTAAATGTTATCATCTTTAACGTCGTCGAAGACACAAAGGTCTTGACCATCCTGAGAATTCGGCATCTTCATGGATTCTCCACGAAAGGACTCACCAGTCGGTCCCCACGGACGGCGCCAGCTGTCGACGTTTAGAAAACGGGTTCATCGCCGAGCTTACTTGTTGATTGAGGGATCAACCAGGCCCCTTTTCCGTGGAGGGTTTACGTCCGAAGAATGATGTTAGGATGCTATGGGCGAAAGGACGGTGGACATGGAATTTTTATACTGGTTCGGGCCTTTCACGATCGAGATAACAACCCTACGTCCAGTGGATCTTGATATTGTCTGAGTTTGCACAGGTGTCTTGCGTGTATTTCCTCTCTGTCCCCCTTTCCTAATCTACAGCGGGGGTATTTATAGGTGGCTACAGCAATTACAACCGGATAATACGCCATTACTGTGCTTGAATGTGGCTGTAATTGCTTCCCTTGATTTTCGCCATGCTGTGTCGTGGACATCACGGGCTTAGATCGTGGCCTAACAGTATTTTAAACCGCAGTGTAATTATCGCCACGTCGTTTTTATGGACCGCAAGACAACTTGCTACCATGCTCAGAATTTTCCTTCGACTTTATCGATCAAGAAGACACATCCGAGCAAGCACGCCGGAACTATATGCATGCTCGGGGACGAGCTCAGACATGGTCGGGGCAAATCCACTAGCTAGTCCATCCGGGGATCTTCCTTGGGGATCGCTCTCTTTTCCCTTATTTCCCCGCAACTAATGTGCAGTGATTTTCCTTTTCAAAAAGGCAAATAAAAGAATTTGGAAAATAGATAAGGTTAGTTTTAATGCATAGGTACATCATGAGGAGTACATAGAGCATCAGGGATTACGAATGACCCAAAAAGGAGAAAAGAACCATGAAGGCTAATCAATTATACTTCCAAGGAATGTTTGATCGAGAAGATCCGAAAAAGATTTTCGAGGAAATTTGTAAGGACTTGGTTGCAGTTATTATAGATCATGATTATCCCGAGATAATGATGGCATCAATGATAAGTTAGAATGCTTGGAGGGAGATTGAGAGATAACACTTGATTTCTTGGACATAGTTAGTAAGTACCTGAGTTAATCAGTGATAGATAGTTCTCAAGATTGGGATTCAGATTGATACCAAGTAGATTTGAGATAAGGAATAATTATTGAGACCTTGATTTCAAAAAGTTAGTAGAAACATGAGTTAGTTAGATCTCGCACAGATAAATTGGATGATAGATCGATACTTTTCTATTTAATGATTCATGGACATAATGATAAATTTAATGACTCGTGGACATATATACAGACTTGAGGATCCATAGACATAAAGATCGATTTAATGATTGTTAGTAGATCAATGATATAATGATAGATAGGAGGTCACACTTGCATAGGTCGAAAGAAGAAGACCAAGATTAAGGATCATAGTTAAAATGATATGAGAAGAACGAAGGGCATTATCTAGATACACTGATATGATATTTGCCATGCAATGAGATGCACTTGATAATTATGGTACACCAGAGAGACTCATATTATTTATGGAAGTAGATGTATATGGGAGGATAAAACTGATCCGTAACGATTTACGTGATGAGAATGATTTAACTTGGGGAAGGGTATGCGATGCATCGGAATGATTGAGATGGAAGGTAGGAGGCATAAGAACTAGAGTGATCGAGAGAAAGGCAGAAAATTCACCTCAGGGAGAGTATATAAGTACGATGACAAATTTGGGCAGCTATACGGTTGTTGATAAGATCACGTTGAAGATGTATTACAAACGCAACATGGAGGTCAAAGGTGTTTGATTCAAATTGGTCATTCGTGTTATGAGCAAATTCTGAAAAAGTTACAGAATTTGGAACCATAGGTGGAAAGGATAATAGAGATAGTGAATCAAAATACAAAAGAAAATTTTGATTTGAAATAGAAGTAGGGAAGAGTTAACATGCATAGTATACATTTTCTTTTTAAACATATTATAGGAAACTTTGAGTATTTTTATTAAAATTGATGGATACAAGCTGCACACACACACCATCTTAATGAGATAGCATTTGTTACAGCTTGGGCCTAGCAACAGAATAATCAAAGATAGCCAAGGAGAGGTGCTAAAACAGAAAAACTGTGAGGCTAAAGGTTCTGTCCAGCTGGTTTGTGGAATTTTTAGGTGCTGCTAAATAGCTGATAAAATTGCGAAAATTTTTGGGTAGCTTTCTGGAACAGTCGTGCACCCATGGTAAAATTTTCGAAATTTTTGCAGTGCCAGATTTCCTGAAAAAATTGAAGAAGTGAGGTTGTCCAGATTAGTCATTCTGCGCGTACTACCCCCCTTTTAAGGTTCTAACCTCCGTTACTTAAGTCGGAATTTCGCAGATCCTATGGGCTTAGTCTCGACCCAGAGTTGACTGAATCCAAAATTTTATTGAAAGTTTTCTATGTCTCCAAGTTGAGCAAACAAGAGCCCAAATTTCCTTAACCTTACATTTACTTGCGGCCTATCTAGTTTTTGAAACAGGGCAAGGTTTTAAAAACTTTCACCTCCAAAGGAGACGGTGTAGAGCAAGGAGAGATTACAGATCTTCATGCTAGCCCTATTGAATTTTTATGTCTTGATTTTATAACTTCAAAACTTGGTCTCCATCAATTTTTGAATGGCATAAGAAGTAGAGCAAAGTTTTACGATGATGTCTCCTAGAAAACCAATTTTTGAAGTTTGAGATGAGCTCAAAATCTTTTGAAAGGTAGGACGAGGAGGAAAACCTATGGAAGAGATAAGGATAGCATTCTACATTTTCACAAATAACTTTTATAACCAAAAATAATCTTTTGAGAGAAAACATTGTCCTTTTCTATCGACCATGCTAACTAAGGCTTTTCCTACACAGATGGGCTCGATACCACCTCTGTGGGCACCCGAAATATGAATCGATCCTCACACGCATGTTGGACTTAGATGTGACACCCATACTCCACTTAAGTGTATGCTCACTGCCACCCAAAAGTCCTGCACGGAGTATTGACTAAATGGCCCTCACCCAAACAAATATGAGCCACATAGTCGCACCGCACACACTTACGCTGCCCATGAGAGTTTCGATTACATTCAACAACCATATCGATCGAGACCAACTCATTCAAGCTTAGCACTCGCCGTCCTGCCTCAGACCTTGGTATCGCCCACACTCTACAAGGGGAGCGCGAGCAATAGCCAAAGAACGACGGTCGCACGAGTTTATGCATCGATGGTTGATGTCAATTCCAGGTATCCGGATATGTGTCTAGTGCTAGTTCCAAAGATCAACGCCTAGCACCCACATATCCCGCATTCGAGATGTATCGCAACACATACACATGAATCAAGTAGTTAGAATAGCATAAACATAAACTACAATTGTTACAACTACTTACTATTACAAATAGTAGCCGACCGGCCAAATATTACATGTCCAAAAGTAAATTGCAGCGGAAATTAAACATATACCAAAAGTAGGACAGTGGTATGCCCATCCATAAAACCCAAAGGCAACCGACTTGGAAAAGCCCAAGTTCATCCGTCAACATGATTGTCGGACCTCGGAGTATAGTACGGTCGTCAGGCGCTTCTTCCATACCGCCGCCTATATTGTTTGATTATAACCGTGAGCACACGATGTACTCACAAGACTTTAGTATATGGAAATAAAGTAAATGCATGGCTAGAACAAGGAATCAAGCTTCTACACTAGTCTCATTTTCAGCATAAGGCAGATTTTGTTTGCAAGTAAAAGATTAATAAAACGGTAACGAATTTGTAAAGAGCATTTAATATAAAGCTAAATAACAGTAAGTAGAGTTCATAGATGACATTTCACAGCCCTCCTTGGCTGTGATCAAGAAGTAAAAAAAGCCACCATTGGCTTCCCAATTCACTAACTCAATCCAACCCCATCTTCCAAAAGTTTTAGCAAAAACAAAGACTATACTTGACATTATATTCCTGTTGCTCATGACCGTGAGCACGGCTAATTAATTAGATTTTAATCTCTGCAGAGAGTGTACACTTTACCCACATGACACATTCTAGCAATCATGTCAACCATGCCTCGCGATATTCTCCGCATCTGATTTGCTAGACTGTGACGAAACCGCTCAACTAGTTAAAGCTTAGCCTTGCACCAAATGACAAGGATGGTAAACCCTTGCCACAGCTCAAGTGATCCCGAACCGATGGTGCCCCATCGTGAACTCTCCCCATGACAAGGCATGCACCGCTGTATTGGAATGCTTGGACCCCAACACCCTAAGAAGGGAGCACCTAGAACGACTCCAAAGACGCCGGATCGTCCATACTACTGCCTACCAAAATGCAAGGCTAAACTCTAACCAATCTAGTGAGCTTAGGCTATCCCATACTAGCACATGTGGTTGCAATCAAACACTTAGGTGATAGCATCAAGTTCGGTCCTAATTGACCCGGTGAGGATCACCCCTAGTTACGCTGTGAGGTCCTTTTCACGCCTCAAGTTAAGTAATAACTCGCCTGCCCTAAATCATAAGTTTGAGTTGGATTTTTCATCAAATTAAGTGGAAACCGTGCCGTGGTTCCATCCATTTAAACAAATTTTGCTCAATGTAGTTGAAACATCTCCCATCATTTTAAAACCAATCTAGTGAGCAAGTCTAAGCATGGGTATAAGATAATTCGCGAGTATTACCCAAGTGACATCAAGTATTGTCTACACCATAACTAGGTTACAATGATGGATAATCAATTGACAAAGTGAAGGAGATGCACACAATTGGTTTTAGCTACCGATTCCCACAACATAGCAGTTTACAACATACACGCATGCATATAGTTTGATAAAGCAACATAACCTTGCAAATATGGGATCAAAATGGTCAAAGGAGGTGCTTGCCTGGTTGCTCTTCTTCGGGAATGTAATCCGGATCGTAGTCAATGTCGTTATCAATCGGATCCGAAATATCGTCGTCTACCCGTCGAATAATAAGAACCGAGACAAAAGCAAACAATATCGAATCAAAATGGGACAAAAAGAAATCAGATAAAATTACCAAATTAAATCTTACCAAGAAGGTCAAGGTGGATTTTGAGTTCTTGAATTATCGTTTGCATAACAATTCCATTAGTACATAGTTTATGTGAGGTTTTTATCATGAATGTGATACTTTCATTCACCGATTACATGGAACTTTAGCTATGAACACGTATAGGGTTGTTTACGAATTCAAAAGGCTATAATTGTGTGTTTTAGTATTTACAACTTCGAATTCAAGATGCAAAAATAGTTTGGATTGATAAAAGTAAAACGTTCACTAAAGATTTGCTTGAATAGTGCTTAACTTTAAGTGTTCATGCATGAGAGCAATTTCTACAAGTTAGATCTGAAGTTTAGAGTTATTCGCTGTTACTATATGGTCATAGGATGATTTCTTGCATTGCGGCAACCTTGGACGAAGACTTCTACTCTTACTATTCACATAATACGGTTCCGACAATATTATCATTTAGGGTTTTTGCGTTAACGTATTTTATTTGACAAGTAAGTCGTAATTAAGATATTTTTACATAATTTGGTTGTCCATTTATTGAAGTTGTTTTCTAGATCAATTCCCCTAAAGTTTGTATTTAGACGAGCCATTTTATAAGCCGCCGAAAAGGCTTAAGTGATAACGATTCTGTGCAGTTTGTGATCATTTAGGGTCTTTCTGGTGATTGGATTAATATGCAAATGAAGTTATGATTAATATATTTTTCCAGATTCTGGTAGCATAGGTATCAGACACTGATCCTAGGCTATTTTCTCATAACTTTATGTTTATGTGTGATATTTTACGGACTGCCGAAAAGGCTAAAACGACCACACTTTTAGCGTTATTGCGGTTCAGTTTTCTTTCTTCATTTGCGACTGCACCGAATGGGATAATCTAACTATTTTTCAAGCATGTAGGGAATATCCCTAAGAGTGTTTTAAAGTTGATTTCGTGATATTCCTCATTTGTTCAAGGTGTTTTTCTAATGAATAGTGATTTAGGCTTAATATGAGCTTAACTCAAAGTTGATCAAACTGATATTATTTTTGCATGGCAAGCTAGGGCATATCATTTCAAGGTCATAGGAGTTGATTTTGTCAAGTTTAAGGTTCGTTTGCTAAAGTTACGACCAAATCACTACACCATGCCACACTTTTAACAACACATGGTACAGTCGGCAAAAAACACCTTCCCCGACACAAAAATTGTTGGCAAAGGTTTAGCCGACAAAGACATGAACAAGAGCGGTAGGAGCAATGGTTTAGGCTTTGCCGACAGATAAAATCTTTGTCGACAGATAAACCGCTTCAAAAGATCTAAGTTTTGCCGACAAGCATTATGAATTGCCGACACTTTACGTGTTGGCTAATTACTTTTCCCCTCATAGACCAAAGCTAGTTTTGTATATATGTTTTGTGTTGGCAAAGGTGCCAACACAGATGACATGCAAATTAAATATGCAATATATACAGAACCAATTCCACATTATCCACCATTGAATTGACATACACACTTTACATGCAAATGGTGCCACTCACATATATAACCATATACATACACAATTACAGTTCAAATAGTCACTTCAACATTTAAATAATGCAACACATATATCTCCACCATAGGGTTTGATGGATCCTCCAAATAAGTTAAGTTGCATACATGTCCGTCCAAAATGAGCTAAGTCTTGCTGCACAAAAGAGAGGATATATGTTTCTCTAGCTACTAGTTAACATTTCTAACCATAAACAAGACTACTTTCTTGTCGCACAAATAGTGATGTTATAAATCGAGTCTCACTTAGTAATTAGCAAGATACATGACCCAATGAGAGGGATGTATATCCTTTTCTACTAGTTAATAGTTCAAACCATACACACATCATTATTTTCATGTTGCACAAAAGGTATCCCTCCAAAAACTTGTGACACTCCTTGTCGCCAAAAGGTTGTTACTCCAAAGAAGTTGTTGCCTCTGGCACCTATCATGATCAAGAAAAAGAATAATCAAAGACATAAGCAAGATCCTAAATCAGCACCAATAACATCTTCACAAACTATGTTCTAGTTTTCACAAAGATTCATTCTCACACTACCAAGATAAATAAGTTGGCAAGATTTAAATGTACCATGATTCACATACAAGATATATAGTTTGTACGTAAAGCCAACCTATATGATATGCATGGTCACGATTTAACAAATTGTCTTTGTTAAGTATTTCGATCCGATTGTATTTATCTCATAAGCTTCCTCTAGATAATCCTTGTCTTTATGCATAGAGTATTTCGATCCGATTGTATTTATCTGCTCATGAGATTTGTTGTGCTATAGATGTATGTGTCATGTATTTTCAAACCGACATGATAAGATTAGTCGTGTCTAAATGATGCTGGCATGCACCATTAAGGCCACAGCTTGGGATAAGAAATAAGACTAGTCCAATTTTGTTTCAAAGAAGTAAATACTATGATTTACTTTGGGAATCAAATAAAATATTAGGTCAAGGAGTACCGGTTATAAGAGCTACTACATACACCACGATTTGTTTAGAAACCACCATACCAAGAAGCAGCGTAATGGTGTGTATCGACACAATGCCATTGTTAAACAATGTGGATCGGTAGAAGCCATTAAATTCGATCTTGGCTATACTCGATACATGTTGGATTATTTTTAGATCAAAAGGATAAACCCAAAGAAACATAAGTCGACAAAGAAACAAACATAAACTCTAGGGAAACAAAGGATAAACCCAAAGACCCTTATCCCGATAGCAACAAAATATAGGAATAACAACCTCCCGAGCAAACCTTCAACCTAGCCAATAGCCAACATCACCAGAGCACACATAAAACACATTATGCGAAGCTACAAGATTGCCCAACACTAGACTAAAACTCTCCAGATTCCAAAGATTTTAGCGACAAAAACATAGAATACCATCACCAAAGACAGATACCCGTAAACCACAGACATTTCTCGCTAGCCAACAAACCGTTAATGAATTCCAAAGACATGTTGGATTATTACATGACAAAAATGGAGTTCTTGGTCTATCGATAATTGTGAATATTGTAGATGCAATCATGCAATTGAAAGAACAATGCTTTATTGCGTTGTTATCGCTTTCAAGAATGGACATGTGAGTTCCATGAAGTGACAAAGACATATTTAGTCCTACATCGTTGTCCTGAAAATTAACAAAGAAGCAATGTGATATGCTCGTAATTCTTCCATCACCAAAGACAAACTCTCTTCGTGCTTTAGTGAGTATGGTGCTATTAAGATTAGAAGAGTATGCATGATTTCTTATGCTGGTTAATATCTTGATTTGTTGGTCAAAAGTTTTAAAGTAGCTTAGAATTTTTGGTGCTAGGCATGCTAGTTCTTGACAAAAAGGGATACACTAGGAATAATGCATGCCAACTGTGAACCTTTGTGTTAAGTAGATCATAAGTGATCTGTGACTTTTGATGTTGAAAGCGATTTTTTTACTCACCATCAAGAAATTTTTAGAAAAATTCAGATTGTGAAGTGTTAAATACGCTTAACCTAACAAGTGTGCATGATTGAGTTGTGGAACTGTGATCCTAAGGGTTTGCTTATATTAGTGCTTGACCTTTCCCTATATGCTCACCAAGTATACTAAAGCTTGTAGATTATATTGTTTTATAAACATACACCCATTATCATGGTTGATTTTATAGCACAAAAGATGCCTTGAGTTCTTAACTATTGTAACTAAGTGTATGTTTTAGGGCCGGATTGTGAGACGCTTTTCCTTTTAGGGATAGAGAGTAGTTGGAGAGAACATTCATGTGAGTGGCAATCCGGACAAGCAACTTTACCAGAGGTAACAACTGCATGCAAATAGCCTAGACCAGGTAGATCTGAGATGTCGCATAATATGGCAAAGACGCAATTGGAAGCACTCATCCTTAGAAGCATCATATGTCCTAACACCATCAACAAACATATCTATCATATCATTGACAAGTGGCTCAAGATAAACATCCATATCAGCCCCTGTGCCTTAGGACCAGGAATTATTAGAGAGAGGATAAAATTTGTTTGCTTCATACACTTCCAAGGTGGCGATTGTATGGAATCAAAATAACAGCCAAATGCTATAAGTTGAATTGTAGGTCCTAAAAGGACTAAAGCCATCACTAGCCACAAGAAGTCTAAGATTTCACTATCCGAGGCAAACTCGATATGTAGAGTCAAAATCCTTCCAAAAGGACCATCTCATGGATGCCTAAGCAAACCATCTTTCGTATGCTTCTTCATCATGCCACCTTGCATCACCATTGCTTTTGGAGGACATAAAGTACCTTTGAAGCCTTTTTTTATTGGAAAGCATCAAGTACTTTCATAGGAACTTTATGCACACGCTTCCATTAGGACTTTTCTTTTCTCGATTTCCACCTTGAAGTTTTGCACTTTGGACAAACATTTTTCTTCTCATGCTCTTTCCAAAACAATACGCAATCATTATCACAAGCATGGATATTGGTGTACCCAAGACCAAGGCATTTTACTATATTTTTGGCTGCATTGAAGTTTTTAGGAAGTAATGACCCTTCAGGTAAAACATCCTTAAGTAACTCTAGTAGCATGTCAAAACTTTTATCACTCCACCCTCCAAGAAATTTTATATGCAGAATCTAATGATGAAACGAAGCTTTGAAAAGTTTCTACACTGGTACAATTCTTTGCCAAGATCTTCTACCAACCTATAAAAGGATTCCATATCCTCATCATGTCGCTCTTCATTCCCTTCTAAGTCACCCATGTCATCTAAACCCCAGCCTAAGTCTCAAGTAAATCGAGATGTCATCTTCTTCATTTGACTTTTGTACTTCTACTCACAGTCATTGATATTTGAAAATAACTCGAGCTTGGTTCTCCATGGTTCAACCAAGTTATGTACCCTTCAATAAACCCTCACAAATTAAATGCTCACTAACTAAATCACCGCTCTCCAACAATAGTTTTTACATGCCTTGCACGGCATAATATCTTTCTTCCTTTAGCTGAATTACAAAAAGCAAACTCCAAAAAATTGTCAACTCCTTTTATATATTCATCAGTATGCCTAGGCATATCCATCCAATTTTTATCCATGATGCACTTTGATGTAACTTGAGTCTAAATATTGAAATATATGAGCAAACACACCTAGATAGCAACACAAAACCTCGATATGTCTCATTTATGCACATTCAAACAACAAACTAAATTTATAGCACATAGATTACTTCGAATTGGAACCAAAGACCGTAAGAAAACAAACATACCAATCACTAGCTATCCGATGAAGATGAGAATGTTGTCCAAGAAATGTTGATCCTTCAACCCTGGTCCTCCCTCTCCAAATTAACACCGCAACCTCAAAGCACAACCATTAAGGTTTGTCACCAAATTTACCTACCGATCAAACGAGAAGCTTCATCAATTAATGTAGTTAGAATGCAGTGACATTGCATCAATGCTTTAATATGCATATTATTTTCAGATTCTCCTAAACTATATGCTTTAGCTAAATTAACGTAGACAGAGAAGCAAAGTTAGAAATAGTTTCTAATTCTATGCTTCTACCGAAAAGATGTGTGGCAGAGACTCAATCCTAAGCATGCATGCCACCTATGCAATCCTGTCCATAACTGTGTGGTGACAGTCACAGATTTACCTACCCGATAAAAAGAATAATAAGATGGCTAGAGTGCATGGTCAACTTGACATCTTGACTACCAATGTGTCAAATTGAGACTTCGCAGATAAAAGTTAATTTAATTTAAAATATATAAAATTCCAAATTATGCAACTTTTCAAATGTGTGAAAGGGGGACTTGAGTTCCTACTCATAAGGAAACAATGCGTCAGTGACATAGGCTAACCAACCATACAAGATATTATTTGACCAGCTAATCTACCTATCAAAGCGAGACTTGCTCTGTGATCTCAAAGTTTCAAAATGGTATGGTTTATGCTTGTCACCGCAGATTTCGCCATTTTTGTTTCGCATAAACCGACAAACACATGAATAGTTTAGAAGAAGTAGCAAACTTTTTTTGGCCTCTACCGAAAGAACTTTTCTTTGGCCTCACCGAAAGATATGGCAAAGGACTAGACCTTAACTCGCTCTCCTTGCATGCCACCTATATAATCTAGTCACCAAGCATTTGGTCTATTCAAGAGGTTAGCAAAGAAGAATATCCTTCTTCTTTCTCCGCCGACGATCGGGATCGCCAACCGCAGAAAAATGAGGTAGGGGTCAATGAGAAATGGGACCACAACTCGCGCTTTTGCTCTAACAGGGAATGAGGTCGAGGTGGTCGATGGTTGGAGCTAGGGGACAACGAACGAGATGGAGGATTATCCCGGTTCGAGCCCCCGAGAAGGTAATAGTTTCACTCCACCACCTTATGGTGGTGGTTCCCGATGTTTGTGAGTACAAGAGAGGGTTACAATCAATCTTGACGATGCTAAGTCTAAACTTAAACTCGTGTGTGTGTGCCGGGTTCTCCGCCTAAGTGTTTACAAAGCCTCGCCTTATACCCATTCTCCTTGCAACGCTCGGGAGTATTCCTCTAATCGTGGCCTTCATGCACATTGATAGCCGGTGGAAACTGCTCGATCCCGCCAAGACGCTCAAGATTACTCCACGATCCCACGCTCAGAATCGCCAAGTGATGACGTGTTTCGGGATCCAAGGAACGCCACCGACCTTGAATCATCCCAAACAAAGAAGTCGTGAGGGCCCCGAGCTCGAGATATCAAGGCCTAGGTCGAGCGGCCTCGAGCTTGATCCGAGTCTTTGATCGAGGCCTTCCGAGCTAGGGGACCAGCTGATCAGGCCGACCGACCAAGGGTTGCCCTACCCCGGCTAGCTAGCCCCCGAGGCTCAAGGTCGAGAAGTAGCACCAAGGACGCCTCGAGCCTCACCCAACAAAGTCGTGGCGGCAACCCTTGCAAGGTCTTGGAACCTTGTTCGAGGTCGGGCGAGATCGCAGTGAACCCCAAAGCAGACACTGCGACCTTTGATTTTTCCGGTGATACGGATGCCAACAAATTACGGACACCGCAGTGCTTCGAGTCCGCCGCCTGTGTCTTAATTGAGCCCGTTTAATCATGCTCCGGCGCGCTTTTTGAGGCGCCAGAGGAGGTTAAATCCCAAGAGCGCCGTGGAAGACCCCGAGCTTTGGATCATCACCAAAGCTTCGCGGCTCCTCCCAAGCCTTCTCGCCCGAAAGCATCGCTTTTCCATCTCCACACGACGCTTCGCCATGGCTAAGCTGGGAAAAGTACCTTGTCTGGCCACGAGGATGATGGAGCTCGAGGCCCTGGGTCATGGATCAGTGACTCGGCGGTTGCGCTTGGCGAGACCAACTCGCCCTCGAGATGACGAGATCGTCAAGACCGAGCAAAGATTCTCTTCGTCCGCGACCCCGAGAGCGAATTCTCGCCGACGCCCTCGATAGCTGCCAAATTGAAGTGATCAACCCGGTACCCAATTCCGCCCTCACCCTAGCCGTTTTCTTCCCATCTATGCGAGGGGTTCCCGGGATTCTTCCCACGCCTCGCTTCTTCTTCCGCCATTCTCTTCCGCCCGGAAGGACCCCGTGGTCGGGTGCTCTACTTCCGGCAGCGGCTCCCTGCCTGCGGGTTTCGCCAAGATCCTCGGCCGACTCTCTTGGTCCATGGTCGAGCGCCGGTTCTACCTCAAGAAGGGGAGAACGGAGGTCGCGATATTTAAGGAGCCGCCACATCGAAGATGGAGACCCCAGAGATCGAGGACCTCAACGCCGACGCAGGCTATCGCCGCCATCCACATTTGCGCCACACGCGTCTTACCGGCCAGCGATCGCGAACGACTTTTCTCATGAATCGGTGTCTCCGCGAAGAGGTTACATCCGCTTCTCCCTGCATCCGTGGACGCGATGATTCGACCCGCGAGAGTTCATCCGTAAGGTCTTCACCACAAGGCTTTTGCTTGACTTCGCATTTCTTCCTCCTCCGATGGCTCTTGTTCGTAGAAGGCCAAGGAGTCCCGGTCGCGCCAGATGCAGAAATGTTCGAAACCGGGCGATGAGTACACTCGACGACCCGTCCCCAAGAATGTCTTATGCACGAAAGCCCGAGGTAAGCCTTCCACGACCTACAGCCTTATCCAACATGCGCACGCCTTTGCCTCGACCTGCTTGCTTGTAGGATCATCAAGAGTTGTGGGAGACAAGCATGAGATCGCCTCCTGCCCGATGAGGGCAAGAGCAAAAGGAAAGAAAAGACTCCTCAACCGAGCCGACCGCCAGGGACGAAGAGGCCTCACATCGAATGGGGTGACCGCGCCACCAGAAAGACGATCATAGCCACTTCATGAGCTCGCGCTCTTGGCTTCTCGTGGCCTAACAAAGTTTTTTACTTGGCAAAGAACAGCGCAGCGCCGCCGCCAGACCACCGAGCCCTCGCCCAAAGCAAGGGCTCATCGCGAAGCCATTCCCTAGACCAGAGGAAGGAAGCGGATTCTCCTCCGAGCTCTGGGCAACAGACCATCGCCGGCCATCGACGAGGCAGAGGCCAATCGACCTGTAAGAGCCCGGCTTTGCAACCCGCTTCCATCTCCGTGTTTTTCTTAGTGCTTATCCTGATTGCAGACTCGAGCCGAGACCCGAGCTTGCCCACTCGACAATGCCTGTTGTTCAGTATGAGTCCGAGTCCGAGGAGGGGGCAGACGCCTACATGCCGCCCCCACGGCCTTTCCGACAAAGGCGCGCCTCGCGGGGGCTCGAGCCGGGCCCCTGGCCTGAGGGTTCACTAAGGCCCCGAGTAGCCCAGACGAAGGGGACCCTAACCCGCGATCACGAGGATTACAAAGACCGGCGAGACGGGTACCTCGCTATCGCCGATCCTCCCGAGATCGAGGGAGACATGGGCGCCCGGCCCTCAAGTCGCGGGCGCCGCCGATCAAGGCGGCCGTGGTCACCGAAGTCCCCGAGGCCCCGCCGACTCAAGACCGCTACGATGGCGAGATCATGTTCCCTGCCACGGAGAGCGACCACGACAACGGAGGCACTGATGACCCGGCTGCGAACTTCCAAAGACTGGGAACACAACACTCCACCCCCAAAGGCTGGTTTGATGTCGCCGCCGCAACTCCCGCCATCGAGCTGGCCGAACCTTGACTACGGAGGTCGGCCCGGTTACCGCCGCTGCACTCCCTCGGGGGTCCGGCATGGCACCGATGTGGAAGGATCTCGGCGCCGCCACGCACGTCGTCTCGTAGGCCCCTGACAAGGTGTGCCGCGGTGATTGAAGAAGGCCTAGGTCACGGGACTCGGGCGAAGGTTTTGAGATCAACACACCGCCGACGAAATAACGAGGAGTTCTCCAGTCCAAGGCAACAAATGACCGACCGTGAGGTAGGAACCTTCCTTATATGCCCGTAGAATACGTTGTTGTGTGTTCTTGACAACTTCTTACCAAATCATGTTCCTTGTTTTCAAGGCGGTTGGGCGGACCCGAGGGCTTCAAGGTCTCAACGAGCATGTCGACGCGTTCGCCAGATCTTGAACGCCGTGGAAGAGAGGGAGACCGAAGGCCCAGTGCTCAGGCGACCATTGAGGCCGACGCTACAGAAATCGAGCGGCTCAACCGGAGCTCAACGACCGCGCCGCACGATGGTGGCGCTGGAGGTGTCCCATGTCAGCCGAGCTCGAGAGGACCAGATCCTCCGAGCGCGAGTATGGGTTGAAGGCGCAGGAGCACGAAGGCCGAGCGACCAAAGTGATCGAGGCCATTGATGCGAGCGCGCTAAGGTCGAGCTGCCGAGAAGGCCGCCGCAGAGCGAACTTCTTCGACTCGGCGCCGAGACCCTTCGTGCTGTGATTGAGGCCCTCGAGAAGGCCGCCGAGAACAAGCCGCCGCGCCCAGCAGCGCTTGCCGACGAGCGCGCCAAGGTCGTGGCACTTGAGGAAGTCGCCATGAGCAATCCATCGCTACATTACCACGGCGCGCCGACGAAGCGCAAGGTCGAGGCGTTGGAGAGGATCATTGCCAGCTATCATCCTCAACCAAGGCGCTCTCCGAGCTAGAGGCCAAAGTCGCGGGCCGAGGAGAAACTTGGCGTATGCAATAGGCGGCGAAGACCGCTTTGGCCCAACTCAACGATTTAACGCCGCCGAGCCACTTGACGCAACTAACGAGGCCCTCTCAAGCAAACCGAAGCCTCGACACAAGGGCTGAGTCGCCGAAGCTCGAAAGAAGAGAAGCTCATGGCGAGAGATGGAGGATCTCAGAGCTCAAACATCCTTGATCCTCAGAAAACATTCAATGTTATCAATCGGTTTGGGTTACATTTTTTGAAGTGTGCGCTTTTATTCGCGATCAAGATCCATAGGTCGCTCAGAGATGTTACATCCTAGCTACCATTGGGTCTAAGGTCGAGCAACGCCGACCTTGGACACAAGTATAAGACGAGCAAATGACCATGACTCGCAGAATCGAGATGGAGTACTCATGAAAAGAAATGCAAAGAAGTTTAACCCAAAGGAATAAATCACCAACTCCACGACCACGACCATGCACGCACTTAATAGCTAAGGTCGCCGAGCTTGTAGTTCAAACCCCGACGCAGGGGGTGAGCTGATTACAAGAGTTTCGCCACGTTGAGCTCGACCACCGGGGGTGAACGAAAGCTCGTGATACCCGCACTAAGGAGCGAATGCAAAGTCGTGTCTCAAGAAAAATTACAGAGACGCTATAAAGAAAAAGACATGAATGATAGAAATCGAGAATATCCTTTATTGAAGCTTTAAAGGTATAGAGATTACACATAAAACTTATGGTTGATCTATGTTCCATGAGCTAGAAAGCTCTCTCACATCGGCATCGCTAGCCAGAAGCCCCGCGGCGATCCGCTGAAACGACTCTATAGGGCCCTCCCACCGCGGGGATAACTTGTTGGTGCCGGACAATACCGAATCCGCCTCGTGGCTAAGTCCCCAACAAGGAGCTTCCTAGGTCGTGATCGACCGAGACGCATGTCCGCGAAGAGCTTGCGTAATACGCCGATCGTAGCAAAGGCACGCATCTTACTTCTTCCGCGAGGGCAAGGTCAAGAGACCGTTTGCTCGGTCGACGTGGTCGATCAGACCGACTCGGCGGAGCCCAAATACACCTCCGGAGGCGGACGGCCAGACTAAACACGAGCCGAAGGGTGTGGACCCCTGCTGTTCGGCCGATCGTGGTACGAATAGACCATAAGACGGGGAAGTTCGCCCACCTGTGTCGTGCCAGAAGCGCTTGAGCTCATTCAGAACTCGCTTTTGACGCTTTGGACGATCTGTCTGCTATGCGCTCGCCGCCCGCTGTTTCTAAGGATGAGCCACCGGGTTAAGCACACTTTGGTGCCCATGTCTCGCAGAATTTCGAATAATTCATCGTAAACCGAGTACCATTGTCGCGATAATTCTGCATGGGACCCCATACCGTGACCACGACAAGCGGAAAAATGAACAATGCCCGAGCAAAGGATGGTCGAGACCGCTCACTTCAATCCATTTGGTGAATGTGTCGATGGCCACGAACAGAACTTTCTCCCCGGCTGTTCGGGAAAGGGGCCGAGGATATCGAGCCCCTGTGTCGAGAAAGGCCGTGCAAGCGGAATGGTCTGGCGGGCGAGGCCGGCCGTGTACCTTCTCGCGTGAAACCGACATGCCTTGCAGTCCGGACAATATCCCGAGCATCCCGTGAATGCCGCTGCCAAGAATATCCTGCACGGAAGGCCTTGCCGACCATCGCCTGTATGAAGAGTGCGCCTACGAGACCTCGAGTGGATGTCGCTGAGTAGGTACTTACCTCCTCCGTGGAGATGCACCGAGTCGATGCCGAGACATTCCGCTCAGAGAGCTTGCCATCCACGAGCTTATACAAGCTTGCTCGACGCTTAATCCCGCTTCATATAGCGGGGTCGGGCGCAGTCGCCTGCGCTGTGAAGCCGTATGGGCTCGCCCATGCGGAATACCTTCCACCACAAAGAAGCACGACCTCTCGACGGAGATAGACGGAGCCGCCGCCTTTGAGGATGACGTCGGGGTATCTCTTCGCTTAAGAGCCGAGCTTGGAGAGAAAGTCGGACCGGAGTTGTCCTTCCTAGGGACATGCCTAAGCTCCAAGTTCTGAACCATTTCTCCATCTTATGGACCTAGGCAAGATACCTTGCCATTGCATCCCCGAGCATTGATAGTCCTTGTTGTATCGTTGATGACGAGCCGAGTCTCCCTTCACGACCAACCGTCAGACGCCTAAGGACTTGCAGTGCTCGTAAGCCCGCCAAGAGAGCTTCATATTCTCGCCATGTTATTGGTCGCAGGAAAGCCAAAACGAACTACATACCTCAATGGTACGCCTGCTGGGTTAGGATAAGTATCCCACCGAGCGCTTGAAGGACCTCGAGCCATCGAAGAACATGATCCAGGGCTTTCTTCGACTCGAGCCTGTGGGCGGCTGCGACGTCGCTCGACCACGGTCGGCGAGCACTGTGACTTGATAGTCGCTCGCCACGACCGATGTCAAACCGCCGCCCATAGCCCATTTAGCTATCCGTCCGCCGCTCCGATTCCGCAGATGTCACCGAGCGGAAGTTGCTCGACGCACCACCTAATGCGCCGAAGTAGTGTCGAAGCTTGCGCGAGGCCATGAGAAGAGCATACAGCAGCCGACTTACTTGCGATAACGCCTTTGGGCCATGTAAGACCTCGGCGACATAGTAAATTGATGTCATTGCCTCTGCTCGGCGAATTAGGACAAGACTCACGCCTTGGGCGGTGGTCGCAAGATAGAGCAAAGAACCTCTCGCCAGTCATGAGTTGTAAGGAGGGGGGGATGACAGATATACCTTCAGCTCGTCGAAAGATCAAGAAGCTCGAGTCCATTCAAAGCCCCTGCTTTGCGCAGGTCTTAAAGAATGGGAGACCTCGCTCACGAGCCTCAAAATGAATTCACGAGGGCGCCATGCGACCGGTGAGGCTTTGTACTTGCTTGATCGAGGTCGAGGGCTCCATCTTCTCGATGGCTTCGATCTTCTCCGGTTTGGACCAACCCCGAGCCCCGATCATGTATCCAAGGACCTTCCCCGATGCCGCCGCCAAACACACACTTCTCGGTTGAGCTTGATTTTGAACCTGCTCAGTTTGCAAATGTTTCTCAAGGTCACGGACGTGGTCGCCCCGGAGGGGCTTTTGACGATGATGTCATCTACGAGACCTCGAGGTTTCGCCTAATCTGCTCAAGGTCTTAGTCATCAAACGCCGAATGTTGCCCCGCATTGCGCAGACCAAACGATATGGTCGTAGCAATAAGTGCCGAACGGGTGATGAAGGCGCCTTGTTTCGCCGTCGACCGCCGGCTTGATCTCGTGGTAGCTCGAGTAAGCATCCAAGAAGCTTAGCATCTTGGCGCGGTGGAGTCGACGATCCGGTCGATGCGCTGAAGAGGAAAATTGTCCTTCGGGCAAAGCAAGTTCAACCTCGATGGTCGACGACATTCTCCACTTGCCACCTTTCTTCTCGACGATGACCGTTGGCCACCACTCGAGTAGTCGATCTCGCGGATGAAGCCGCCTTCAGAGCTTATCAAAGTTTTCCTTGATGACCGCAACCTTCTCGGGGAGAAGCGATAGTAGTTTCGGACGCATGTGTCTAGAATCGGCTCGACCAGAACTTGTGCTCGATCACCTCCCTTGGAACGCCAGTATATCCGCAGTTCCTGCTTAATATACCTTTGTTGGCGCTGAAGGAAGGTGACGAGCTCGAGTTCCTATTTGGGACTTAGCTCGCCGAGATGTGGACACACCGGTCGTGGTCGCTTTCCTCGAGCGGCACGGCCTTTTGTTACCTCATTGGGTTGATCGCCGCTTCGCCGGGCGTTTTTTCCATCACTCGACCTTGCTTGGCAAAGATGTCATGCATGAGCGCCAGGCCTTTGGTCTCCTTGCCCATGTGCCGCCAGAAGTCACCAAGACGGTAACGATGCTGCTGGGGCCTGGAGCTTCATGCACCGATGACCGTAATGATTAGCCGCCATAAACTTGATGAGGGCAGGCCTTCCGAGAATAGCGTTAGCACGGAGGTCGCCTCGACCACCTCAAAGGTGATCACCTGCGCGGAAGTTGTCCGAGCTGCCGAAGGTGACGGCAAGACCACCGCCCTAAGGAGTAGTCGAGCTCCCGTGAACGATTCCGAAGAAGGGATGGCGATGCTTTTGATCTTTGATCGGGAATCAGATCCCGGCCGAGTGCTTCCGCCAAAGAAATTAAGAGAGCTCCCGCCGTCGACCATGACACGCCCGACCATCGTGGTTGCCGATGGTCGGGTCACGACCAAGGCGGTCTTTAAGTCTCGGCCATACCTTGTAAGGCATCCTCCGGAGAAAAGGTGATGGTGGCCCGCCCACTTGCAATGCCGCCGACGGCTTTCCGATGTAACTCGATAGATGGTCCGAGCAGCACTTTGATCTCGCGACTGATCGGTAGGTCGCCGAGCCAGCCAAGATAACGCTAATCCGCGCCACCCCTGCTGGAATTCCAGTCGAGGTCGCCGTGTTCGACCCAGATTCACCTTTCGGCCGGTCGCCATCCTTCGAGCACGGCATCTCACCACGTCCCGCCATAGAAGGCTTCAAGCTTTCCGCTAAGCCCCGCAGACCGCAGTCGCGGGGCCGCCGCCTGCGGAAATGAGTAAAATTTCGCCTCGTCGCACTCTCGACCGCCCTCGGCTCCTCGCGGCGAAGGCCGGTCCTCCGAGGTCCAGCCGCCGCTCTCTTTTCGGGCCGCCTCAGGCTCGTGGGATCGAGGCCGACCTTGACGAGGCTCGGTCCCGCCTGAGTCTCGATCCCGACCTCAAGGACCTCACGCTGGCCGTCCGCCGAGACGATGACCCGGCCGACCTCCGCCGGTCCTCGGTCACGCTCCGCTTGGTGCGGTGTCTTGGTCGGCGCTTTGGAGTTGGACGGGCCAGCCTCGAGTGGCTCGCACCAAGCTTACCTTGGTCGTAATCGCAGCTTCCAATGATGGCGCCGTCTGCGCTCGCATCGCTCGCCATGCGTAAACAATTTGTTGACGCCGAGCCTTGTCGTGATCTCGAGGTCTTTGTAAGCGCCGGTCGCTAACGCCAACTTGAAGGCCTTGATAATCGCTTTCATCAGAGATGCTTGAATCAGTTCCTTGTGCGGATGAACCGCCGCACAAAATCACGAAGAGGCTCGCTTGCCCCGATGACGCGATCCAAGTCCTTCTCCCCCGCCGCCAGAATACCTGAAGTTGGAGCGAGGGCGCCTCGATTTGGCACCACGACTGGCGGAACCGCCCGGATGAAGAGCGTGTTCGGCAAATACCATCCGAACGGTCGGGAGATAGTTGGCCATGACCAACTCGTTACCTCCGCCGCCAAAATGGCGGCCGAGTAGATGGACAGAACTCGTCGGTTCTTGGTTCCGCCGGTTACCGATCAAAGCGGGTTTAAACCGAAAGCAAGCCAAAGATACGCGACGAAGGTCGCCGAGTACGCCACACAACCGTAGGTCGATTCGGTACGCCGGAGCGATCGCGCCAACGAGATCTCCATCAACAGATTTATCCGAGCCCGGCTCCTTGATGACCCGATCTTTGGCGAGATCGGCCATGATGCCGAGCACGGAGTCGCTCGAGGTATTGCAGCGGTCCCTTGGCGCGACGACGCCTGGCGGAATGCTCGGGAAAGTCCCGTGACTGCCGCCATTGGCATGGAGCTCGTGTGGCTCACCGCGCGTCAAATTGCCGGTCTTGCCCCGAGGGTGTTGCCGAGACGAAGGCGCTTCGCCTCGGCGACGGCCGATGGGTGCGCCACGACGACGTGATGAATTGTCGCCGCTTCAGTGAAGGGGTCCTCGAATCGGTGACTTTTGCGGTGTGGAGGAATGGCCTCGCCAGCGCCACGGCCGAGTTCTTTCGCCAAGGTCTTACTAAAGAGCTCCGATTTTGCCCTATCGATCAGCCATGATCCGCAATAGCGCTGGGAAGGCGCCCCGAGGGAGGGAGCTCTCCCCGTCCTCCCATCGGAGCGCTTGTAATGGCCTCGATTGATCGCAACGTGGACCATTCGACGAGCATCCTCGGAGTTTGTGGGTCGCGATCCGCCACGCTGCAGCTCCTCGGGAGGCGCCCGCCATGAAGACGTCGCTTGCTCACGGTGGTGGGGAAGGCGAAACAGGATGCGGAGCCGACCAAGGCCCGATCCCACGCCAAGAGTGTTCGCCGATGGAGAACGCCATGCTCCTAAGACCTCGGAGTTTTTCTGTGAATGAACAAAGCAATCGGACCCCACGGTGGGCGCTAGCTGTCGACGATCGGGATCGCCAACCGCAGAAAATGAGGTAGGGTCAACGAGAAATGGGACCACAATCGCGCTTTGCTCGAGCAGGGGAATGAGGTCGAGGAGGTCGATGGCCTGAGCTAGGGGACAACGAACGAGATGGAGGATTATCCCGTTCGAGCCCCGAGAAGGTAATAGTTTACTCCAGTCCACCTTGCGGTGGTGGTTCCTCGATGTTTGTGAGTACAAGAGAGGGTTACACTCAATCTTGACGATGCTAAGTCTAAACTTAAACTCGTGTGTGTGTGCTGGGTTCTCCGCCCTAAGTGTTTACAAAGCCTCGCCTTATACCCATTCTCCTTGCAACGCTCGGGAGTATTCCTGATCGTGGCCTTCATGCACATTGATAGCCGGAAACCGTTCGATCCCTGCCACCGCAGCATTACTCCACGATCCCACGCTCAGAATCGCCAAGTGATGACGGTTGGGATCCAAGGAACGCCACCGACCTTGAATCATCCCAAACAAAGGGTTGTGAGGGCCCCGAGCTCGAGATATCTGCGCCCTAGGTCGAGCGGCCTCGAGCTTGATCCGAGTCTTTGATCGAGGCCTTTCGAGCTAGGGGACCGGTTGATCGTGGTTGACCGACCAAGGGTTGCCTTACCCCGACACTGCATTAACCAATAAAGAGGTGATTACCGATTACCCATGTACGTGATTGTTACGATTTACGCTTTGACCAGCTAAATTGATCAAATCATGGCTTATCTACGCCTAAAGACATCGCTTTTTTCTTGTCAGTTGCCCGCACGTGATTTGAATCACATTCCTCAAAGAATGATTTAGAGTAAAACACATATAACAAAGTTAAAATTTTGACTACTTTAGTATTATTATTATTGGCGTATTAACTTACTACTACTAACAAAGGCGCATAATTATGCTACAATTTCTATGAAGTATCATAAACTTAATCAACAAAGAGACCTTACAAAATCCTCTAGTAGGGCACATATGCAATTGCAAATACAAATATCCTACAATCGTTGAAAGGAGATGTGATTCTGGTTCAATATGTAACAAGGTACCATGCAAGGCATCCAAGCACAACACAATTTCCCTAAAATTACAGGCTAATCACTAGAAAAACCAAATCCACAACAAAAGCAAGATTTGAACAATACTATATCCAATTCAGATGTAAACCATAACCCTAAACAGTAAACAACCCACTATCAGACATACAATAAGGTGAATCATATATCAATCATCACAAGACTAAAGCATTTGATAAGAATATGGTGGAAATAAACAGTATATTTCGATGTAGTAAATCTCAACAAAATCTCGACCAGACTATCCTTCAACATGATTTAACACCTGAGACATCACCACGTCTTAATTAAACTCTTCTCCACATCTTAATTAAATTCTTCCCCTAGACCCATACTAACCATGACGAAGTCTTCATGGACAATACCAAACAAGAGATAATGAAGCGATTGATACCAAGAACCGAGATAATAAAGGCTACTAGATCGACGATCTCGCCACCGCGACAAGAAGGTCGCCACCAAGAAGGTCGCCAAGGCCCGCCTCGAGGAGAGGTTCAAGACCGGCAAGAACAGATGGTTCTTCACCAAGCTCTCTTGTCGCGGGTGGTGAGGGCGTCGGGCCCGGAGGAAACGCCCTTGAAGTCGGCGCCGAGGTTGTAGCAGTGGGCATGAGATGGGTGAAGTTGGCGAGCTTGAGGAAGCACTTGACGTGCGACTTCTTGGCCGCTTCTTGGCCGAGTCCTGCGGATCACCTTCTTGGGGTACTTTTAGGCAGGCCACGACGAGGCAAGGCCGTAGGCGGCGCTGGTGAGGGGCTCGACACGGCTTCGAGCGCAGGGTGGCGGCCGGGCTTGATGCGGATCAAGCGCAGGGCGCGTGGTCTTGGGCGGTGGGCGCCAATTGGGGATTTTTCTTTTCTAGGTTTTATGTGAGCGATGCTAGCTGTGTGAACGAGTCCGCCAAGAGGATAAGGCCGCTGGCGGCCAAACTTTAGACTAGCTCTCCTGCGTTCACTGTGGCCAGCGCGCCAATTGCAATCTTTTCGCTAGCTAGTTCGTACACACCTATTCGCCGACATATTATCAGTAGTTCAGCTAGGCTACGCCGACGGATAAATTGTCTACTATTTTTGCCGACACATTATTAGCCAAAATAAAATGCCGACACATAACACGTTGCTCTATTATACAATTGCCGATGCATTTGAGGTGATGATAGAAGGTCCGATTATTGCCCATGATTATATGTCACCAATATTAGCCTTTTGCCAACAGTTCACAAAGGCCAAAAGTGTGCCATGGTGTAGTGAATGAACGTTTTGCTGCGTTGAATGTTCGATTATCAAGTAGCTAATGCAAACAAAAGTAAAATTGAAATATTTTTATATACTTTTGATCTTTGCAATCCCAGAAATGTAACTAAATTAGTTTCACTAAATTTTGAGCTAGTTTAATTCATATTTTAACCCCTTCATTCTTGCATGCAAGAAAGGCTTTCTACACTTGATTTTTGATTCAAATCACATTCAAATCTAAATGTTTATGCAAAAATGGAACATGCAAAGTTGCAGGAACATATGTGATTTATTTCATGATTTTTAGAATTAGGGATTTCATAGTTTCTTCGTAACACTTAAAATGGGACTTTTATTCAAATTCTATTTGAAGGTTTTTGCTGCAAGTAACATATAACTTTTTATTGCATATTTTGAATCCTTACTAACTAACTCAAATTTAAAAACTGAGTTTGCATTATTCGGAGATTCCTAGCAAAAGATATAAGGGTTGAAGTGCATGAGGCAAGATAAAAAAAATAAAATGACAGAAGTGGGATTTGAACTCAGGACCTATTGGTTCAAGCACTGGTGCACTACCACTACGCCATGCATTCATTTGTGACAAGGTTTGGTGGCAAAATATTTGAGTCTACTTCTTCTTCTTCCTTAGAAGCCTGGAGCTTCACGGTTGGCAATGGCGGAAGGAAGAGCTAGAAATGGCTGGGTTGGGGACAACTGGATGACGAGTTGCAGAGCAAGATGGGCTCGGCCGGGGATGTCCTCGGAGTCGGCGTAGGTCACCGGAGTGGCAGTGGCAGTGGTGGTGTTGGTGACCGGAGCTGCAGAAAGGAACCACGCCGGGTTCAGGCCACCAGGGTTCGCTTGGGCAAGAGGTAAAGCAAGGAGCTCACCTTGTAGCTGCGGTTGAATCTTGGTTCATGGTATAAGGAGGAAGAGAGTCGGGCCGCTGCATGCAAGACGGAGGAGCAACTTCAGGAGACTGAGTATCGGCTGTGTGTTAGTCATAATCTTGTTATCAGTATGTTTTTCACTATAGTTGGTAACGTTGGTTGCTTTGAGTCGAATTGCAGTTGGATTCATAAATAAGAATCCAACAGACTCGGTTTACATCGAGTCCCAAACAATGTAAATTGAGTTTTGTTTTGCCTTCTCTACTATAAATACAAAGCGTAAAAGTCGGCGAGGCATCGCCAGAAAATTGAAAATCAAGTTCTTCGTTTTGTTCTGCTGCCGCACATTGTCGAGACTATTACATTCTTCGTCCGATAAAATCGCCAGAAGCGTATTTTTGGTCGAAGTATATACGTCTTCCTTTGCTACTGCAATCCGAAGCCTTGTGTTGGCTTCGACTCCTTTGTGTGCAGGTCTTGACGAAAGCACAGAAGAGGGTTTGGCGTTCAACCAAAGAAGCGATTCTGTGTTTTCCTCCAACATTTGGTATCAGAGCAACTGGGATTATCTGATCATGGCTCTCCAAGTCAGAGTGCCGGCAACCAGAGCAAGCGTCCCGATTCAATACCCTATGCTGACTGAATCAAACTACGGCGTATGGGCTATGAAGATGAAGATCTTACTCAGCTCTCTCGGAGTCTGGGCTGCAATTGAAGGAGCTAATGAAATTGATCCAGAAACGGATCAAGGTGCTCTGGCGGCTCTTGCTCAATCCGTTCCAGACGAGGTGCTAATGGTGATAGCACAGAAGGATACGGCGAGAGAGGCATGGAACACGCTAAAGGAAATGCGTGTTGGGGAAGATCGTGTCCGACAAGCCCGTGTCCAAGTGTTGAAAAGACAGTTCAATCGGCTGAACATGGAAGATGATGAGAGCATTAACAAGTTCTCAATGCGACTTACCACATTGGTAAGTGAAATCCGATCTCTTGGCACAGAGATGAAGGAGTCTGACGTTGTCGAGAAGTTGTTTAGCGCAGTACCTGACAAGTTCATGCCAATTGTGGGAACAATTGAGCAATGGGGAGACCTCTCGGCCATGTCAGTCTCAGAAGCAGTCGGCAGACTTCGGGCATTTGAGGAAACGATGAAGGGACGATGCCAGCCGAAGGATGAAGGTAACCAGCTAATGTTAGCGCCAAAACTTGATGCGTCAGTTGTAAAAGGCAAAGGCGTGGACGAAGCATCAAGTAGCAAGCAGAGGGAGAGGAAGTCGAGGAAGGGTCGCGCTGTGGTCGTGGCCGAGGAAGAGGATACGGCAGAAACTTTGAAGAGTCAGAGGCAAAACCGTACCGACAAGAAAGAACTTCGGAAGATGCAGATGCCAGGCCATATCGCAAGTTTGAAAAATCTAAAATCAAATGTTACAACTGCGATATCTTTGGGCATTTTGCCTCTGAATGCAGGAAACCCAAGAAGGAGAAGGTGCTCTATATTGAGAAGAAACAAGAAAAAGATCATGTTCTCTTCATAGCCGAGAGCATAGAAGAAAAGCAATATACAGAGCAAGTTTCAGAGGTAGTTCTTTTGAAGGAAGAAGGAATGAAGCCCACGTTAAGAAAAGAAGAGCAGAAATCTGCAGATACCTGGTACTTAGATACTGGGGCCAGCAACCACATGACAGGATGTCGAGGCATTTTCCATGATCTTGACACATCGGTACGTGGCTTTGTGAAGTTTGGAGATGGATCCAATGTAGAGATTCATGGCAGAGGGACAGCTCTGTTCAAAGGTAATACTGAAGAACACCATGTATTATCAAATGTGTATTACATTCCATCCTTGTGCAGCAACATAGTCAGTTTGGGACAGCTTGATGAACAAGGCTATGAGACAGTAATAAAAGAAGGCACAATGTGCATCTTTGATGAAGATGGAAGATTGGTAACTTGAAACGACCCCCATTTTTAGCACGGATGCCAAAAATGGAAATCTAATGTGCTCGCAGTACTAGTCCCTGGATCAGTAGCTAGCACGCACATTTCAACACTTGGAATCATAACCATACAACATATTAATTAAGCGGAAACGAATAAATACAACGAATTATTACAACTCAGAGTAAGCAGCAGCAAAGAGGCAAAATCTAGTAGTGTGCCCAACCGAACCCGCAGGCAACTGACGAGGCATAAACTCCAGATAGAACACGTCGAAAAGATCCGCAACCTGCAACGAAAAGAGGCTCGAAGCCGCTAACTCATCCACCTACATAATAATTAGGCAAGGGTGAGTACTTTACGTACTCAAGAAGACTTGAGCAAAACCTATAATATATGCGAGCCATTTCAAGGAAAGGCTTCTCTGATTAATTTGCATAAAGCGAAATTAAATTTGTAAATCAAGTTATTTGCAACCTAAATTTATAAGAGCATTTGATTGATAACAAATAAGTAAAGCATATGCAACACTCACGATCCTCCATGACGTGAGCGGCGAATCAACAAATCACGAAATCCATCAATGCTAGCCCTTCGACATAAAGCACAGATTCTTGAGAACAAAGATACCAACCCTTTTGAAAATAATAAAACATTTAACTCGCATCAGTTCGCCAAGACACCCATGACCGCGGGTACGGCTAATCAATTAGATTTAAACTCTGCAGAGGTGTACAATGGACCCACAAGACATGACTTTTCTTTTTGCCACACGCTTCACATCCAATTGTAAGCGGTGGCGAATATTCATGACGAAAACCTTTACATTATCTAATTTAACTTTGCACCAGCGACGGGATGTTGGACCCATACTATTATAGAAGAACTCAGAGCATAGAAATGTTGGAACTTCCCAAGTATGGCGTACACCGTTGTGTTGGCAAGTGTGACTCCCAACACCTCGGTGTGGGCACCCGTCGAGCAAACCTTAAAAAGGAGAGCCCGCACTACTTGACCTTCCAAAATGCAAAGTTAAACTAGATAACTTAATCGGTTTAAGACGCCCCATCCCAAACTTGTGGTTTGTACGGATTTTCTTGGATCATACAACACGATGTTCGGTCCTTAATCCGACACGGGCAATAATCTCCCCTACACTCGTGCAAGACCCTTAATGCACTTCCGGCTATTGCCAATAATCGCCCGCATCAACACATAGTTTTATTTTGGGTTTTTAATCAAACTATCCGCAACCAACAGTGCCATTTCCAATGTTTTCAGGAAACAATTTTAATCTGATCATTTACATCACTGATTCTAAAGCATGGCTAAGCATGAATAATATGAACGCATATACCCATAATGACATTAAGTAATGCCTATCCTCAATCTACGGTTATCAAGGTTCACATGTTCATAATCATCAAAGGGGATTCACGAGACAACAGGTATGACGATCAATCCACAAAATAGCAATTTTACATAAAGTAAACGCATGCATAAAACAATTTGATGCACAAAAGGAATATAAAATACTGGGATCAATATGGTCAAAGGATGCTTGCCTTGCTTAATTGCTGTTTATGACGATGACGGAAATCGAAGATGACGGAGACGATTTACGGAATCAACAAATTGAGTTCTACGTCGATCAATGGAAATAAAGCAAAATACTAACTTCAATAAGGGCAAAAAGAAAGGAGATAGTAAGAACAAATAAAGATTCTTCACAAGAAAGCGAGTTTGCTCTTTATGAATTTATGAATTTTATTTTACTTAATTCAAGACGCAAAAATAGGTTAAGATTATAATAATTTAATCATTTCGTGTTTAATGATTCTTATCCCTTTTGATTAGATTCAGATTCAAGCAAGATAAAATAAGGATATTTTCTTAGATTATGTGAGATCATAACCTAAGGATCATTTCGGTTATTTAAGAAGGTTCTGTGATACAAACTTCGCAATTAAAGTCCAATTGTTCATTCTACCGAATTCATAACTATGGTCATTTAGGGTTATTTAATCTACAAGATTAATATGCAAACCTTAGCAAATTAAGATTATCTTTTCATAACAGGGTAGACTACACTTTACAGAACATTACTAAACTAGTTACACAAGTTTTAGGATTTAGACAAGTTATTGTTTTCATCGACGAAAAAGCTTAAGTGACAACTTTTGAGTACAATGCACGGAATCGGCCAAATGGTAAAGATGACAGTTAACAATTAAGGGTTTTGGAACAGTTAGATTTAGATGAAAAGCATGATGAAAATGAAATATTTTTCCGTAATCTAGTAGAACAAACTTTGTAGAGCATTACTAAATAGGTTTCATAGATTTTTGTATTTGGACGAGTTAATTTATCTATCGCTAAAGTAGCCTAAATGACCACAATGAATAACGCTAAATCGCTGAAGTTTTGTTTTGAGTTTCTACTACACCATACATGATCTTTGATTCATTTTTCGGGCATTAGCAGGTACAACTCTAGAAACATTTTAAAGTTGACTTTGCATTGTTTTGACTTAAACGCAATAGGTTTCCTATTTAATTATTGTTACATTTGACATTCCTTTATGATAAAAGAATTCAAATTAAACTTTATTTCAAATATTTTTACACATATATGTCCTCACTATTTTCAGGAACTTAACATAAATTACTTTATCATCTTATGAGCCCTTATGCTATTATTTGTTAATGGCCATAATAGGATTTATTGATGATTGCAAAACAAATAATATAAAATAAATTCAAAAATTAAGCATTTTTACATGTTTGAGTTTATTATGACTCCAGAGACATATTAAAACTTATTTAATGATTTTATAAATTATATTTCTTATGTATGCAATAAGGTCCATAATACCTATTATCTTATTCCAAATTGTAACAATTGTTCCATGACTCAAAAATTAAATATTTTTGCAGATTGTAATTCATCTTGGTCTATTAATCATTTAAAAATTTATTTTATTATTTTATGCTCTCATGCACAATTTTCTATTAAAGAACATAATAGGGTTATATTCATGGTTTAATTTAAATAATTATTCTGAAGTTCAAAAATTAAATATTTTGTATATTTATATTCTTTCTGATTTTACATGAATATACAACTTTGTTTCACTGGAATTGAATCAAAATTGCAATAGATATTCAGGAATGAACTTTTAAACCGGTTAAAAATCACCAAAAGGCTCAGTCCTTCTTCTACTCGGCGACATCGACCTCCGGCCCCATCAAGGCAGAGAGAGGAACAGAGCACCGGCTCGGGTGAAGTTGGCGACTGCGTTCGTGATCTTCCGTGAGGGCAAGGGCATGGGAGGAAGAGCATGGCGAGCCGCACCTGTAATGAAGTCGATTCGTGGGAGAGTCATCGGAGTGGTGCGCCCACGAGCTTGAACGCAGACAAAATGGCGGCTCGGTGGAGAGGAGGAACTAAAGCAAAGGAGATCGAATGGGTTACTTGATTACATCGTATGCCGAGGTGACTCCATTCTTGAGTTCTTCCGCGAGGAGAAGTTCCGGAGGGCATCCCACGGTGGCCGGCTTTGGAGAAGATGAGCGCATTTGATCCTTGTAGCTTGGTGATGCTCTACCTTAAACGGATTTGGAAATGGATGACTGCACCACAAGAATTGCAACGGAATTTTGAGCTCCTGGAGGGTCGGCCATGGCGGAAGCTGCAGGGTTTGGGGCGCACTGGCTAGAGGAGAAGAAGAGGGAGCAGAGGAGAAAGCAAGGGGAGTGAGGGAAAGTAGAGCGCTGCCTCTGGTGTTAATGGCTGTGGTATGGCGCGAGTGGCTTCGTGGCGGCAATCGACGGAGGTATGGGCAGCGGAAGCTTCTCGCGACGTGCATCGTGGCTGAAGCAGGGCGACGCGGCACTGGTGATGCAACGACTTGGCGAGACTCATTGGAGCGACGCTCGATCAAGCTACGCACGGATCCGGGAGAATTCTGCTCGGTCGGTTAAACAGAGAAGACTGGCTTCAGTGCACAACGGCTGGAGGAAGAAGATAACAAGGGAGTGAGGCTGCGTAGTGGGCTGGTTCAGAAAGTGGGACCCGCCTGGAAGTGAGGGAAACGGGGGATGCGAAGCCAAATTCAGAAAAGGTCAACCGGCTGAGCACCTTTGGCTTCTCTGGATCGATTTCTCTTCGCCTCAAGAATTAATGAAAAATTTTCCACATGATGTTTTACCAGTTATCTGCTTACTGTAAAAATTTCAGTCAAAAATATTATTCACAGAATTATTGAAAATTCTGACAAAACGTGCTACACAGTAATTAGTTTTCTGTTTTTGAATTATCAGACAATTTAAATCTTTTCAAAACATTTTAAAACTTTGTTTTTCATAAGGATATGAACTAGGAACTCTTATGTAAAATTTTCAGCTCAAACACTTGCTCCATTATTTTATAAAAATTCTGACATGACAATTTCCATATTTTTAGAGTTTCTGTTTTAAATTTTGAGAAGTCCTAAATGAAAATATTAATTCATAATATTTTTACCAGAGATAGATATTGCATTGAGGTTTTCATGATAATTTTTACAGATTCATTTGTTACTCCAAAATATTTTATAAATTCTGACAATGCATTGTTTTGATTTAAAAGTCGTCTTTTCATTTTATCTCTTCATTTATTTATGCATAAATTTTCATTTTCTGGCTAAAATAATTTAATTGAATGATAATGGTTCTCATGGCAATTTTCTAATTTAATTTTTTTCTTTTTACTTTTCTTTTTTTTTTTCTTTTTCTTTCTTCATTTCCCTTTACTTGTTTTTTTTACTTGCAACACAAAATCCAAGAAACTCCAAATAAAAATCAATAATGCCAAGAAAACTCAGAAATAATATTCACATTTAAAATTTGGTGTTTGCAATTTACTGTACAAAATTCAGGATGTTACAAATCTATCCCCCATACAAAAATCTCGACCCCGAGATTTGGCGGGTCTAAAGAAAATTATTTCTAAAGTAGTCAGGAAACTCCTTCTTGAGTCGGTCTTCTTGTTCCCAAGTTGCTTCTTGTTGATACTTCGTTTTGTGATTCCAAGTTGCCGTGCTAAGAATAGATAAGACTTCCATTCAGGTTTTGTATCAGCAGATGAGAGATACTAATACTTTCTACATATCTCTTTTGTTTGAATAACTAGTATTATTGATAAAGATAATCTAATTTAGAGAGTGGCAGGTGGTATATTTAGAATTTTTGAGGCGAAGGAAAGGTTGTATTGTCGTTAGATTTATTTGGGAAGAGTCGAGTGATAACATTAAAAATGACATTTGAATACAACAGTTGATCTGTATAGTTCGACATTAGTTGATGAAATGAGCTGAGAATAAATGTCATTTCGGGTTGACTTTAGATTGGAAACAGGGTAAAGGTAATTCAAGTATTGGGTTGAGGTAAAAGAATTATAAGATGATCTTGATGATTTGATTCGTTTGATTATTTTAGTAGATAGAGGGGTTTTGATTTTCTTTAGATTTGGTAATTATGAAGGAATGAAATGTGCAGGATCAAAAGATTGATTGCAGGAATTGTACACACAAAAGATATACTCCATACCATATTAAGAGTCGATTACAACCATTTAAGGAATATGCTTACATTTAGATCCTATCATTGAGACAGGGGTTGTTCTGGGTACTTAATATTTTCTAGGTCTTCGATATAATTTAGAAGTTACTAATGTCTTTCTTAACAAGGTGAAGTAGAACTTTTCTTAGGCAGACGTTGGCTTTCAGATTCTTGAGGTCGTCCTAGTAGTTGCTGAATTACTTCATGAGGTTGAGGACGAGGTGAACTTCGCTTCTGCTTTGGACATTTGTTGACATAATGTCCTCGCTCACCACAACGAAAACAGGCAATATTGGCTTTTCGATTTTGTGTACCAGATAGATGGTCATTGGTGATATTGGAGCAGTGAACAGATGATATTTGAGATTGAAAATGGAGTTGCATGGAATTCTTAGGGCAAGCATCTTCGTTTAATCGCCTCTTCTTCATCTGATCCTTTAAGTAAATTGCTTCAGATTTTATTTCTCCTATTATTGGAGACATCATTTCAACTGCGGCGACTACTGGCATGACTTTGTTACTAGGAGATGTTTGCTCTCTTTGGGGGCACTGATTAGCAAAATGACTCTTCTCACAACAGATAAAGCACCCCATCTTCTGCTGGCTTTTTGAGCAACTTGCTTTGGATTTTTTCTCTTCCTACTTTTGGAGTTACAAACTTGACAGCAGTAATTTCTGGCATGACTATGGTTGTAGAAGGTATTTGTTCTTCCTGAGGGCATTGCTTAGCAAGATGGCCCATTTTATGACAGTTGAAGCATTCATGTTTTTCTCGGGGTGGCTTGCGGTGTACAATTGTATGCTCAATACGGCCTCTCTTGCAAATCTCATCTTGCTGCTTTTTAGGACATTCCCTAGCCCAATGACCTTCTTCTTCACATAAGAAACATGCTGATAGCGATGGCCATTTATTACTTTTGGGATGGAGGTTGTCATGGTTGAACTGATGTTTCTTTGATTCTTCGAGCGACTTCTCTTGCATGACTTTTCTTCTATTTGCCAACTCTTGAGCAACTAAGGCCAAGTTTTTCTCGTTGATGCTGAAGCTGCAGCGAAGACTAATGGATCAAAGGGCGCTGCGGTGGATAATGATCTCGACCTTCACAAAGGAAACAGTGATGTTGTCCATAGGACATTTACCAGAGAATGATTTCCCTCACAACCGGAGGCGATTAATTGGATGCTCATCGCCAGATGACCTATTTCTCCACAAATAATGCAAGCACGGGCTTGATTTGCTGGGTTGACAATACTTTAAGGAATAATGCTTAGGTGTTAAATATGATGTAGAAGAGACTTTTTGATCCAAACAACTTGTTCTCTCGGCAAGAGCTGGAATAGAATCTTCATTTCGAGGTTGAAGTCCTGGTAGGATTTTACTTCCAAGCTTTTTGCTAAGAGACCTTCTCATAGGCATCCTGCAACCATATTTGTTAAGATAAGGTTACTTAGATGGAATTCCGTTGGGTTACAAGGCAACGTTTCGTTCTTTAAAATCTTTCAATTAAAATTTTCTTATTAAGCAGGGTTAACGCATCGTAAATTTCAACCTAGTGGTTTAACATTCACGAGAGTAACCCGAAAGCAATAGAAAAGATTTACAACAAAATTTCAATAACACCAAAATACTATACATATATTTAACTTAGCACATAGGGAGGATATCTATGGTTTTTCTTTTACTGGTTGCACCATACGTATTTCTGCATAAAAAGTTTACTACATAGCTAGAATAACGTGTAATTTGAATAACACTATCTTTTATTGTAGGCTTTTCAGTGATGAGGTTCTTTTAATCTTTGCACCACTTGCTGTGTTAGGCTTCCGAGGCTTCGACGAAGTCGGGAGGTTGTGCTGCTCTGTTGCTTCTATCCTCTTGAAGTTGTTGATGTAGGCATCACTATGCTATCGACTTGTTGCTTAAATTATTTTCAACAAGTTTGTTGGTAGTTTTCATGTTGCAGAAAGACAGTGAAAGAAATATTGCTAAAAGGAATAACTTAGGAGTAGAGAAAGAAAATTCTACAGAGAAACGAGTATACAGATAAGAAGATTAATTTCTATAGATGGGAAAAGAGTATGTATACAACTAATGCTACTCTTTTTATATTTCTTTTTGAAAATTAGGATTTCTGATTTTTCTTTTTCCAGTTTTTGTTTTAACCACCATTCTAAAGTTTCTATTCCGAAGTATATAACTTTCCTGGTTCTAACTCATTTTCGTGGTATATAATCTAGATAAGCAGCGAGGTGAGTTTTAAAACATGGTTAGAAGCTATTATTAGAACATGTTCGGTTTTTAACTAGCCTAAAGCAGCATAAGCTAGTTTAGTGTTACTAATGTGGTAAGATCTTAACTTCCTTTATACATGAATGGTGAGATCTCAAGCAACGCTAAGAGTAGTAATAAAGACTATACTACTGATCTTGATGAGATTAAATTTTCAAGAAAGACTAATGACTATAATGGTCACACATGTAAGAATTTATACAGAAGAAGGGACAGGTTTGTATAAAGCTTTATAAAATGATGAGATGAGCTATTTCATGATTTCTTATTCATCCTATGGTTTGAGGTTTCTCATATTCATACATGAGGACAACATATTGTGAAACTTTAACCCAGGGGTTAAGTTCGCACATAAATCAGTCCTGACAAACAGAAATAGAAACCAACTTCAAGTAGCGAGACATAACGACAACATGAATTGTTCTATATAACTAGAGTGACATAGTATGCTACGCGTGTTGGTTCTTATCTTAAGGTAGGTCGCAAGATATTCTAATCTTCGCTCTTTTACCATTAGGTGATGTTGTCTTCATGAAGTAGGATCCTCGAGCTTCACTTTTGCCGTGTCAGATGAAGCGAAGTGCTGCATGTTTTTTTTTTTGAGTGGTTGCCGCAAGCATTGTCGTCTTCATCGGCAGACATGAAGCATCGTAGCGACAAGTCTCATACATCTTCAGAAGCAAACAGCGTAGATAACTATGGCGAGGATTTCTTTTTGTGATAAGGGGAATTTGTTTACAAATCAAAATGAATCTAGAGGTAAGAGTAGAATCTTATGAACAAGGAAAGATCAGCAAACTCTATATTTTGCAAATATAATAGCTTTTGGAAGTAAGCTTTTGAATATGCTTTCCAATGCTAACGTCCATTCTATCTAAGGTTTATCCTACGGTCAGTATAGCTCTGATACCAACTGAATTAACCCCATTTTTATACGGATGCCAAAATGGAAATCTAATGTGCTCATGACACTAGTCCTCTGGATCAGTAGCTAGCACGCACATTTCAACACTTGCAATCATAACCATACAACATATTAATTAAGCGGAAACGAATAAATACAACGAATTATTACAACTCAGAGTAAGCAGCAGCAAAGAGGCAAAATCTCGTAGTGTGCCCAACCGAACCCGCAGGCAACTGACGAGGCATAAACTCCAGATAGAACACGTCGAAAAGATCCCGCAACCTGCAACGAAAAGAGGCTCGAAGCCACGCTAACTCATCCACCTACATAATAATTAGGCAAGGGTGAGTACTTTACGTACTCAGCAAGACTTGAGCAAAACCTATAATATATGCAGGCCATTTCAAGGGAAAGGCTTCTACAGTTAATTTGCATAAAGCGAAATTAAATTTGTAAATCAAGTTATTTGCAACCGAATTTATAAGAGCATTTGATTGATAACAAATAAGTAAAGCATATGCAACACTCACAGTCCTCCATGACGTGAGCGACGAATCAACAAATCCTGAAATCCATCAATGCTAGCCCTTCGACATAAAGCACAGTTGCAGAACAAAGATACCAACCCTTTTGAAAATAATAAAACATTTAACTCGCATCGATTCGCTAAGACACCCATGACCGCGGTGCGGCTAATCAATTAGATTTAAACTCGCAGAGGTGTACAAGCGACCCACAAGACATGACCTTTTTTTTTTGCACACGCTTCACATCCAATTGTAAGCGCGGTGGCGAAATGTTCATGATGAAAACCTTTACATTATCTAATTTAACTTTGCACCAAATGACGGATGTTGGACCCATACTATTATAGAAGAACTCGAGCATAGAAATGTTGGAACTTCCCAAGTATGGCGTACACCGTTGTGTTGGCAAGTGTGACTCCCAACACCTCGGTGTGGGCACCCGTCGAGCAAACCTTAAAAGGAGAGCCCGCACTACTTGACCTTCCAAAATGCAAAGTTAAACTAGATAACTTAATCGGTTTAAGACTGCCCCATCCCAGCACTTGTGGTTTGTACGGATTTTCTTGGATCATACAACACGATGTTCGGTCCTTAATCCGACACGGGCAATAATCTCCCCCTACACTACGTGCAAGACCCTTAATGCACTTCCGGCTATTGCCAATAATCGCCCGCATCAACACATAGTTTTATTTTGGGTTTTTAATCAAACTATCCGCAACCAACAGTGCCATTTCCAATGTTTTCAGGAAACAATTTTAATCTGATCATTTACATCACTGATTCTAAAGCATGGCTAAGCATGAATAATATGAACGCATATACCCATAATGACATTAAGTAATGCCTATCCTCAATCTACGGTTATCAAGGTTCACATGTTCATAATCATCAAAGGGGATTCACGAGACAACAGGTATGACGATCAATCCACAAAATAGCAATTTTACATAAAGTAAACGCATGCATAAAACAATTTGATGCACAAAAGGAATATAAAATACTGGGATCAATATGGTCAAAGGATGCTTGCCTTGCTTAATTGCTGCTTATGACGATGACGGAAATCGAAGATGATTTGAGACGACGCAGCGGAATCAACAAATTGAGTTCTACGTCGATCAATGGAAATAAAGCAAAATACTAACTTCAATAAGGGCAAAAAGAAAGGAGATAGTAAGAACAAATAAAGATTCTTCACAAGAAACAGAGTTTGCTCTTTATGAATTTATGAATTTTATTTTACGAATTCAAGACGCAAAAATAGGTTAAGATTATAATAATTTAATCATTTCAGGTTTAACAGATTCTTACCCTTTTGATTAGATTCAGATTCGAAGCAAGATAAAATAAGGATATTTTCTTAGATTACTGTAGATCATAACCTAAGGATCATTTCTGGGTTATTTAAGAAGGTTCTGGTGATACAAACTTCGCAATTAAAGTCCAATTGTTCATTCTACCGAATTCATAACTATGGTCATTTAGGGTTATTTAATCTACAAGATTAATATGCAAACCTTAGCAAATTGAGATTATCTTTTCATAACAGGGTAGACTACACTTTACAGAACATTACTAAACTAGTTACACAAGTTTTAGGATTTAGACAAGTTATTGTTTTCATCGACGAAAAAGCTTAAGTGACAACTTTTGAGTACAATGCACGGAATCGGCCAAATGGTAAAGATGACGGTTAACAATTAAGGGTTTTGGAACAGTTAGATTTAGATGAAAAGCATGATGAAAATGAAATATTTTTCCAGAATCTAGTAGAACAAACTTTGTAGAGCATTACTAAATAGGTTTCATAGATTTTTGTATTTGGACGAGTTAATTTATCTACTGCTAAAGTAGCCTAAATGACCACAATGAATAACGCTAAATCGGCGAAGTTTTGTTTTGAGTTTCTACTACACCATACATGATCTTTGATTCATTTTTCAGGCATTAGCAGGGTACAACTCTAGAAACATTTTAAAGTTGACTTTGCATTGTTTTGACTTAAACTGCAATAGGTTTCCTATTTAATTATTGTTACATTTGACATTCCTTTATGATAAAAGAATTCAAATTAAACTTTATTTCAAATATTTTTACACATATATGTCCTCACTATTTTCAGGAACTTAACATAAATTACTTTATCATCTTATGAGCCCTTATGCTATTATTTGTTAATGGCCATAATAGGATTTATTGATGATTGCAAAACAAATAATATAAAATAAATTCAAAAATTAAGCATTTTTACATGTTTGAGTTTATTATGACTCCAGAGACATATTAAAACTTATTTAATGATTTTATAAATTATATTTCTTATGTATGCAATAAGGTCCATAATACCTATTATCTTATTCCAAATTGTAACAATTGTTCCATGACTCAAAAATTAAATATTTTTGCAGATTGTAATTCATCTTGGTCTATTAATCATTTAAAATTTATTTTATTATTTTATGCTCTCATGCACAATTTTCTATTAAAGAACATAATAGGGTTATATTCATGGTTTAATTTAAATAATTATTCTGAAGTTCAAAAATTAAATATTTTGTATATTTATATTCTTTCTGATTTTACATGAATATACAACTTTGTTTCACTGGAATTGAATCAAAATTGCAATAGATATTCAGGAATGAACTTTTAAACGGTTAAAAATCACCAAAAGGCTCACCTTCTTCTACTCAGCGACATCGACCTCCTGGCCCCACTTCACAGAGAGAGGGAACAGAGCACCGGCTCGGGTGAAGTTGGCGGCAGCGTTCGGCGGTCTTCGGCGAGGCAAGGGCATGGGGAGGAAGAGCATGGCGAGCCGCACCTGTGGTCAAGTCGATTCGTAGGAGAGTCATCTGAGTGGTGCGCCCACGAGCTTGAACGGCAGCAAAATGGCGGCTCGGTGGAGAGGAGGAACTAAAGCAAAGGAGATCGAATGGGTTCTTGATTAAGCATCGAGGCGCCGAGGTGACTCCATTCTTGAGTTCTTCCGCGAGGAGAAGTTCGAGGAGGGCTGCCCACTGGGCGGCTTTGGAGAAGATGAGCGATTTGATCCTTGTAGCTTGGTGATGCTCTACCTTAAACGGATTTGGAAATGGATGACTGCACCACAAGAATTGCAACGAATTTTGAGCTCTGGAGGGTCGGCCATGGCGGAAGCTGCAGGTTTGGGGCGACCGCTAGAGGAGAAGAAGAGGGAGCAGAGGAGAAAGCAAGGGAGTGAGGGAAAGTAGAGCGCCCTGGTGTTAATGGTCATGGTATGGCGCGAGTGGCTTCGTGGCGGCAATCGACGGAGGTATGGGCAGCGGAAGCTTCTCGCGACGTGCATCGTGGCTGAAGCAGGGCGACGCGGCACTGGTGATGCAACGACTTGGCGAGACTCATTGGAGCGACGCTCGATCAAGCTACGCACGGATCCGGGAGAATTCTGCTCGGTCGGTTAAACAGAGAAGACTGGCTTCAGTGCACAACGGCTGGAGGAAGAAGATAACAAGGGAGTGAGGCTGCCTGGTGGGCCGGTTCAGAAAGTGGGACCCGCCTGGAAGTGAGGGAAACGGGGGATGCGAAGCCAAATTCAGAAAAGGTCAACCGGCTGAGCACCTTTGGCTTCTCTGGATCGATTTCTCTTCACGTCAAGAATTAATGAAAAATTTTCCTCATGATGTTTTGCCAGTTATCTGCTTACTGTAAAAATTTCAGTCAAAAATATTATTCACAGAATTATTGAAAATTCTGACAAAACGTGCTGCACAGTAATTAGTTTTCTGTTTTTGAATTATCAGACAATTTAAATCTTTTCAAAACATTTTGAAACTTTGTTTTTCATAAGTATTTGAACTAGGAACTCTTATGTAAAATGTTCAGCTAAAAACTTGCTCCATTATTTTATAAAAATTCTGACATGACAATTTCCATATTTTTAGAGTTTCTGTTTTTAAATTTTGAGAAGTCCTAAATGAAAATATTAATTCATAATATTTTTACCAGAGATAGATATTGCATTGAGGTTTTCATGATAATTTTTACAGATTCATTTGTGACTCCAAAATATTTTATAAATTCTGACAATGCATTGTTTTGATTTAAAAGTCGTCTTTTCATTTTATCTCTTCATTTATTTATGCATAAATTTTCATTTTCTGGCTAAAATAATTTAATTGAATGATAATGGTTCTCATGGCAATTTTCTAATTTAATTTTTTTTCTTTTTACTTTTCTGTTTTTTTTTCTCTTTTTCTTTCTTCATTTCCCTTTACTTGTTTTTTTTTTACTTGCAACACAAAATCCAAGAAACTCCAAATAAAAATCAATAATGCCAAGAAAACTCAGAAATAATATTCACATTTAAAATTTGGTGTTTGCAATTTACTGTACAAAATTCAGGATGTTACATAACTAAAGTTAAGAGACTTCAGAATCGGCTCTATGTGATGAATCTTGTCAGTACAGAGCCAGTCTGTCTCTTAACCATCAAAGGCGATAAAGAGTGGCTATGGCATGCTCGGTATGGACATATAAATTTCAGAACACTGCGGGAGATGTGGAAATCTGGAATGGTTGAAGGTTTGCCGTGCATTGATCATTTGGATCGTATGTGAAGCATGCTTGGTAGGAAAGCACCGTAAACTCTTTTCCCAGAGTGCAAGTTTTGAAGCGTAACAGAGAGGTCGGAACTTGTTCACGCAGATTTGTGCGGTCCGATTTCTCCGGCAACTCCAAAGGGAAGAAGTATTTTCTTCGATGGTCGACGATCACTCGAGATTCATGTGGGCGATACTACTCATTTCAAGGATCAAGCTTTTAAAGCATTCAAGCTAGTCAAGGCCAAAGTGAGATGGAATCACGATGTAAGTCGAGGACTTTCCGAACGGATCGGGGAGAATTCATCTCCACAGAGTTTGAGGAATATTTGGCTGAACGTGGCATCACACATCAATTGACAAGACTTACTCTCCTCGCCAGAACGGAGTAGCGAATCGGAGAAATCAAACCATTGTTGCGGAAGAAGAAGTTTGTTGAAGAACAAAGCAATGCCTGGGAGATTTTGGGGAGAAGCAGTGGCAACAGGTATCTATCTCTTAAACAGAGCAGCAACGAAGAGTGTTGAAGGAAGAACTCCTCATGAAGCATGGTACCACAGGAAACCTAAGGTGCATCACTTATGCACTTTCGGGTGTCGGGCGCATGTTAGAGATGTGAGACCACACTTGAAGAAATTGGAGGATCGAAGTATACCAGTGGTGTTCTTAGGGTATGAAACTGGATCAAAAGCTTATCGCTTGTATGATCCTGTCAAAAGCAAAGTGGTTGTATCCCGTGATGTGATTTTTCAAGAAGATGAAGCTTGGGACTGGACTCAATATGATGATCAAGGCGGTGGCAAGAACATCAAGAGATGTATTCGTGTCGAGTTGAGTCCAAGTATTGATGAAAAACAGAGACCGAATCCAGCCACAAGAGGAAGATGGTCACATAAACGAGCCGACAACTCCAATTTCAGAAAGGGTTGCAGCTGATAATGAAGTATCAGCTACACCGAGCACCAGATCATCAGGAGAAAGTAGCAGTCCTCGGGAATTCAGTACAAGTCTTTCAAGCAGTTCTTGAGAAGAAACACCACCACGAAAACTTCGAACCATACAAGATCTATATGAGTCAACTCAAGAAGTCACCCAGAATATTCGGCTTATGCTTGCTAGGAGTCAAGAACCACAAGCATTGAGGAAGCATTGAGATCGAAACCTTTGGAAGCTAGCTATGGATGAAGAAATGAAGGCTATTCTCAAAACAAAACTTGGGAAAAGGCTCACTACCTAATAAGCACAAACCCATTGGACTTAAATGGGTGTTTAAGGTGAAAAAAGATGCACATGGGAAGATTTTAAAGTACAAAGCTAGATTGGTGGCAAAGGGATATGCACAGCAGCAGGGAGTAGATTTCGATGAGGTCTTTGCTCCGGTGGCAAGGTTAGAAACCATCAGATTTCTTATTGCAATGGCTGCAGGAGAAGGATGGGAATTACATCACATGGATGTAAAATCAGCCTTTTTGAATGGCGACTTGGAGGAAGAGGTATATGTAGCACAGCCACCGGGATATGAAGAAGACAAAAGACCTGGAATAGCTCTGAAGTTGAGAAAGGCACTATATGGATTACGACAAGCACCGAGAGCTTGGAACTCCAAACTTGACAAGACTCTGATCTCACTTGGTTTTGAGAAAAGTCAGGTTGATTATGCTATATACAAGAAGCAAAGAGGAGACTTGCTGTTATTAGTAGGAGTATATGTGGATGATTTGATCATCACAGGCTCAAGCATGACAATGATGAAGGAGTTCAAAGAACAGATGAAGAGGTGCTTCAGTATGAGTGATCTTGGTATGTTAAGCTACTACCTTGGAATCGAGGTGAAGCAGAGCAATCATGGCATCACCTTGAATCAGTCAGGCTATGCAAAGAAAATTCTGGAAGTAGCTAGAATGGCAGACTGCAATCCTTGTGCTACTCCCATGGAAAACAGGCTTAAGTTGAGTAAGGATCTAACAAGTGCAGCTGTGGATGGAACCAAGTATCGAAGCCTTGTTGGGAGCCTAAGATACTTGGTGAATACAAGACCAGACATAGCCTTTCCTGTCGGCATGGTCAGCAGATTCATGGCAGCGCCTACAATTCAGCATCTTGCAGCTGTAAAGCATATTTTGCGCTATGTGAAAGGAACCCTGAACCTTGGATGTTTCTTCAAGAGGTGCAAAGAAGAGAATTGGAAGCTGAAAGGGTATTGCGACAGTGATCATGCAGGAGACACTGATGACAGGAGGAGCACAATGGGATCGGTGTTCTTCCTCGAGTCGAGTCCGTGACTTGGGTATCTCGAAACAATAATTGTTGCTCTTTCATCGTGTGAAGCGAGAATACATAGCTGCTTGTGCAAGCAGATGTCAAGCTATTTGGTGGGTCGGTTCTTTCGACTTGAGGAAGGAACAACCGAAAAGGGTAAAGTTGCTTGTTGATAATAAGTCGACCATTGCCCTAAGCAAGAATCCGATCTACCACACACGAAGTAAACACATTGATCTCGAGGTATCACTTCATTCGTGAATGTGTGGAAGAAGGAAAGATAGAAGTCAATCATGTGAAAACAAGAGCAGATCGATATTTTGACAAAGCCATTGGCCGAAGTCGATTTCTAGAAGCTGCGTCATAAACTTGGGATAGTCGACGTAAGTTCGGTATAACAAGATTAGGGGTGATTTGTTAGTCATAATCTTGTTATCTGTATGTTTTTCAGCTATAGTTGGTAACGTTGGTTGCTTTGAGTCGAATTGCGCTTGGATTCGTAAATAAGAATCGGTCAGACTCGGTTTCTGATCGAGTCCCAAACAATGTAAATTGAGTTTTGTTTTGCCTTCTCTACTATAAATACAAAGCGTAAAATTTGGCAGAGGCATCGCCAGAAAATTGAAAATCAAGTTCTCTTCGTTCTTGTTCTCCGCTGCGCACATTGTCGAGACTATTCTGTTTCTTCGTCCGACAAAATCGCCAGAAGCGTATTTTTGGTCCGTATATACGCCTTCCTTTGTTATCGCAATCCGAAGCCTTGTGTTGGCTTCGACTCCTTTGTGTGCGTGTCTTGACGAAAGCATGAAGAGGGTTTAGCGCTCAACCAAAGAAGCGATTACTGTGTTTTCCTCCAACACTTGTCGCAAGAAATGAGGCAGTACGGCTCACCGGGTGCTCGCTCTGCGAGCTCTGCTCGGTGCTTGCTTGGCCGGATGAGCTCCACGGCAATGAGCAAGCAGCGAGCAAATGGGTGAGGAGGAGGCTTTCATCATTATTGCAATGGGGTGGAGCGCTTCGGCAGCATGGTGCAATCGGCGACGACTGGTGAGGCTCGGATCGCCAGCAATTGCAGCGGGCGCAAGCCTCCTACTGGCAAAGATGCAATGAAGAAAAAGAGTGCCGTGGCAAGACTCAAGGCGAAGTCGGAGAGGAGAAAGGAAGGAGAGAGGGGAGGAGGGGCTGGCTAGTGGGCCTAGTCACGCGTGGGACCACCCTGCCAGATGCATGGCTACAGGTTTCCTCGGCTGCAATGGCTGCATTTGGCAGTTGAATGAATTTAAGTGAAGAATTGACATGTCAGTTGGGCTGGCTTGGCAAGGGGTGAAAATTTGGTTGAAAAATTCTGTAAATTTTTTTGTAGGTAGTTCAAAGGCTCTACTTTCCATTTTCTTTGATTTCATCTCATTATCTGTTGTCATTTAAGAACAGTAATTCTTCAAACTTGACTGGTTTTTTTTGGGTCAGTTTTACATTTTCTTATAAAACAAATAAGCTTCATTCTATGTGTCACTTTTTCTACATAATTATGATGATTATTGGGAGTTAACATAAAAATTTCAACTGAATATCTTATCTAGAAGAATTGTTAAAATTCTTTCATTCTTTGTAAGCATTATCTTGATTCTGTTTTATTTTATTTAAGGAAAAAATGGATTCAAGAAATTCTTAGACCTCTTGAGAGAGTTCCAAATGGGATAATAATTATTGTATAAAATTTCAAATCAATATCCTGCATATTTATTTTTCTATTAATTCGACATTTGATTTCAAATTTTCATTGGTTCTGCTTTTTAAATTTTAAAAGGCACTAATTCTAATTTTTAATTTTTGATATTTTTACTAGAGGTTAATACTGTTATGAGGAAGACATGATAAATTTTCATCCATAGATAATCTTTGATTATTTTTGAAGAATTCTGTCACGTCATTGTTTTGAAGTTGAAACATGTTACTTTATTATTTACTTCTTTACCTAGCTCATTAAAATCTTTGGACAGCTGAAAAGATGTGGTGGAGAATTCCCATAGTTTAATGGCATTTTTACTGGCTTTTTACTTTTATCTTTTACCATTTTACTTTTACTCTTTTACTAATTTCATTTATTGATTTTTTTTTAACCCAAAATTCAAGAATAATTATTAAGGTTGAAAAAGTTTTTGAAAAGATGGGAATTCAAAGTAAGATTACTTTCTCAACTCATTTTCAAAGTTTGTTTATTTTGGACCCGAAAGTTTTAATGTAGCAACTTGTTCTTTTCTTTTGGTTGACAAACTAGAAAATGAAGAAAAAGATAATATTTAAAATGAAAATCTTGGTTTTAATTAAACTGTTTACTCAATTCCATTTTTAAAATTCTAAATTTTCAATGTTACTATTTTTGAAATTTTTGGGATGTTACAGGCGTAGAGCTCAGTCAGAGATATTGAGTCAGTTCTTGTTGTCACCGATGTCACAAGGGAGTCGTATTCCTCTCCTAGACCGGCCAACATGTATGACCCGATTTCTTCATCCTTCAGGGGCACGCCGATGGATGCCAAGGTGTCTGCAAGATCCTTCACTTTATTGAAGTAATCAATAATTGAGAGATCACCTTTCCTGATGGTTGACAGCTGCATGCGGATCTGCATAATCCATGCCTTTGATCCGGAAGAAAACATCCGTGCTAAAGCATCCCACACTTCTGCTGAGGTGGAGAGAAACAGAACCTGTCCAAGGATTTCTTCAGAGAGAGAGAGGACATGATAGTACTTAATACCAACTGGTCTTGTTGAAGCCATTGTTGATACGTCGGATTTGGTACTTGTGTTGTGCCATCGGAAGTTGGTTGGGTGATTGTCTTCTCAGGTGCAATAGTCGTACCATCAACATAACCAAGGATCTGTTGACTTCTGAGGTATGGGAGGAATTGAGCCTTCCAGAGGAGGTAATTGGATCTTGTCAGCTTCACATTGATTAGATGCCCAAAGGATGGAGTGGGGACGATCGCCATGGAGGAGACGACCCCAGTGGAGTTGGAGTTGGAGGCAGAGGTGGAAGACATAATTTCTATGTGGTGTGAGGCTCTGATACCATGTAAAATCTAAAGCAAATGCAGAGAAGAAGAAGAAGCTGAAGATGCATTCAGCGCACCCTCTTTGCCTCACATATATATTGCCTGATAGTCAACAGTATTTACAACGGTTACAGCCGGGAATCACTCACAGCCTTTCATGGCATATCACTAGATCCTGAAGACTAGGAGATAGTTACAACAATTACATGACTCTTTCAACAACCTCCTCATCGTGAGGCACCAACTAATTACTGTAAACTAACTAACTAGTAGAATGCATCATGTACATATACATATATACATATGTACATGTAGTGTTTGATCTTCAAGTAGTAGTACTACCTAAGGAGTCTAAGTTGAGATCGGCAGTACGTGGCTGCTTTGTCTTCCTCGGCGCCGGTGCAGGGACATGCGAGTCGCACCGCGGGCATCTGGGGTCCCCCCTGGATATGAGCACGTAGATGAGGCACCTCGAGCACGCCGACGCCACCATCCCGACGACGGACTCATCCTCCTCCCCACGCTGCCGCTTCACCGACGATGAGCCCTCGGGTTGCCTACCGCGAGCACTCCTCGGGGATCGGCAGCCGAGCCTGTCCAGGGCGAGCTTCACCTTGTCGATGGTGCACACGCTCTGGCTCGTCTGGTAATGGCTGGAAGCCGCGGCCATGGCAAGGAGTGCTGCTTTCGTGCCAGTGGATGGAGTACTGCTAGTGTTGGTGATTGCTGGCTTGAATTGCAGTCTGAGATCAACATCGAGTGGGAGAAGTGGGCACCTGGCTTGCTTCTGCGGTACCTGCTGGGGATAATTAACTGTTGGAACTACTT